>VWPW01021680.1:0-13427 GCA_013389825.1 Crypturellus undulatus | reverse complement strand
ACTACAGGCTTCTTGAATGACCTCAATTGAGAGAGAGTTTTTCTCTGCCACATTTCCCTTATCTATACAACAGGAATGGCATTAAGTCCCTACAACACAGAAAAACTGTGAAATTAATACTAATTAAAATATAATAATAATTACAATAATTAAACTATGCTATGATAGAGAGGCAGCACTAAATAATAATGAAACTGTGCTATGGTAGAGAGACAGCACAGTTTAAAAGAACATCTAAGTAGGTATGGCTGTTGTTGAAAGATTGTTCCAAGGATAACACAGTGTTTTAAAACAGTATAATCCTCCACAGAGACTTGCCACATGGAAGACACTCTTACAAAGTAAGATTGCAGATCATGTAAAAGTTCCTCATCCACTTCAGCTCAATTTATGACACTTTAAATAGTGAAGTTTAACCTCATTTCCCCCTGACATGAACAAGGATGGTTCACATGCTGCACTTCATTAGCTCTACTTCAGGAGAATATGTCCCAAACAACTGCTGCTCTTTTTGCACCTGTCTGACCACCATTTCAACCACCATTCCCTCAATTGCTTCTACTGTGTGCACTACTTTATGCGTGGTCAGACCAGAAAACTGTACCTGCAAATCAATTCAAAAAGTTAGTAACAGTTGGTTACGTAAACCATCCTCTTACCAATATAGTTCTTTGACATTGCCACTTCTTTTATTTCAATGTGCACAGAACCCCTTGGAATCTGAATCACTTCCATATAGCCTGTAAGATAAAGATATATTGTTAAAGAAAACACCAAGAAATAATATTTAAATCATTAAACTAACAATAAATTATTTACTATTGAAAATTAATACAAGATTAAATGTACTTGAATATTCTCTTTCATGATATGTAAAGGAAAACTTTCTGAATTTCAGACACAAACGTGAAAGTGATAGCAAGAATTTAATATATAATCAGGATTTTTTTTTAAACACCAATGAAGTATTTTCAACAGTGAATCAGAAGTAATTAACATACAAATTGACCTTAGGTTCACAGGATAACTCAGGTTGGAAGAGACCTCAAAATGTAATTTAATCCAACTTCCTGATAAAAGGGTCAGCTAGGAGATCACAACAGAGGTTACTCAGAGCTTTATCCACTTGGCTCTTAAAAGACTCCAAAGATGGAAACTGCCCTACCTCTCTGGGCAACCTGGTCCACTGATGGACTGTCTACATGGGGAAAAAAGGGTTTTCTTTATATGCAGTCTGTATCTCTCTTGTTTCAGCTTACAGCCGTTGGATCCCACCGTGTATCCACTAGTCTCTTTCTTCCCTATGGCCTCCTCTTAAGTATTTGATGGTTGCTACTAGGCCCCGCAAATTTTCTCCAGGCCAAAGAAACTCCGTTCCCTCAGACTCTCCTCATAGTGGTAGCAAGTGCTCCAGCTCTCAACAATCTTGGTGGTTTCCCCTGAACTCAGTCCAATTCATCATTATCTTTCTTTTATCGGAGGCCCAAGACTCAAGACCATACTGTAGATGCAATAGTACTACTACTAATATGAAGATGGCAATACTAATATTGCGTTCTATGAGCTAAACTTTCAACTAAGTGCTCACAGATATTTCCTGAGAACTTAGTAACGTGAACTTATAGATGCTTCTGGATTTTTTCAATGCTAAAATTTCATGTGTGGTTAAATATATGGTTAAATATCCGATTCCATCATACACACTAAAACTGTACTGAAATTTTCATTTAACATGACCATAACTAATGAATAAAGACAAACTTCACACTTCTTTTTTAGCACATTAAAGTCCAACTAAGTATCAAGTAATTAAAAGTATTGTTGTATTTTACATAAATACAAACTATTACTGGGGAAAAAAAACAAAAAAAAAAACAAAAACAAAAACAACACACCAAATACCCTAAGGAAAGTTAAAGCTTCTAAATCAACTCCACTTACGATGTCTGCATGAAGGACCAACAACAATCCCATGCTGGAAATCAGATGATCACTATATTTGCAAGATAGACACCAAATACATTGTACAACAGAACGGATATATATACACATACCTCCTCTGGGCAATGAATCATTGAAGAAACCTTCAATGGCTTCACATGTGCTCCCATCTCCTCCACAAACACGACATCTATCTTCCTTTGCATCAGACCCCAAAATATTATCACAACCTACATGCTGAGAACAAGTGAGAACAAATATTGTACTGAATTTTTAATGTATAAAGAACATCAGAATTCCACAACTGAGTTCCTATACTTTCTTTTGTTAGTTTTCTAATACATGACAAACACTCTTGATCTCATTGCATATTATTCAGTAACCATAAATCCTCAACTCTCAGTTTAGCAAAGTACACAAGCATAGGGTTCACCTTCAGGTAAGTTGGTGATTCCGGTGAAACCAAATAATTAGTGTCAATGGCACTATTCAGATGTTTAGATTTAAGTACATATATCAATGCTCTGCTAAAGTGAAGCAGCCATGGGATGAACATAATCAGACATATAGCATGGATTTCCAATTCTCTTCATGTGATACAATTCCATAGGAAGCTTAGAAGATAATCAGATCTTTAATAAAGTGAAAATAGTTGTATGGTTATGCATTTTTTTTCATAGAAATGCAGAGCAATAGTGACAACTTTCTCTTTTGATTACATTATGAACAGAATTGTTTGCAACAGGATGAACTAGTTAGAAATGGGTAAAATGTTCACATATACTGTCTTCCAGCAAGAATGGAGTTCTAATTGGAACTATGGAACAGGCTTTGGAAGCATGCAAGGAATCTGCTTGTCTCCTGTTGCCTTTTCCAGTGCTTCTTCAACAAAGATCGGAAAGCAATTTAAAATAAGGAAGACAAAAAGCAGAATTCTAGATATAAGTGCTTTAATACTTAAGAGAAGCTGCTGAAATTCAAATGATTTGTCTCACCTATGCAAATACCTTCCTTGTTTTTTTGTCTCAGTCTTACCATTTCATTAACTTGACTTTTACACAAGCTTGTTTCACGTAGGTAACAAGTGAGTACCAGTACAAAATGTAGAAGGAATGGTAACAAATACCAAACACACACTAATTCATAAATATTTTATAAAACATATGTAACCTTGCATTCTCCATTTATACAGATATCCAGTGAATCAGCATTGCACTGAGTCCCATCTATTACTGCAGGAGCACGTTCAGTGTAAAAATTATAACCTTCAGCCAAGCAGTTTAATGCACACGGTTTAACCCCACCTAGACAATGAAAGCAAAGAAAAAAAAAAGAAAATTCTTGAAGAGTTAATAATTAAAAAGTAGATGCATAATCTGATCTGAAATTTATAATCTCATCTCATACTTGACATATATAACATATATACTTTATTTTATTTCCCCTTATTGATATCTCTACTTGATTCTTCTTTCTTGCAAAAAAGATTATTTCAGCTCATGGTAAGATATGGCAAGGTTGGGTGGCTCCATAACGATTCCATTATGTTAATACAACTCTAATGATTATTGAACAATTTAAAATAATAAAGACACTACTTCACCATTTGAAAAACGTGAAAAATAAAAGAAAGTATTTCTAATAATATGTCAGTTTAAATTTCAAAAATCACAATGAGATTCTATTTCAGTAGAAATCTAGTCCTATAACTTTAATTATGCTACAAGTCAGATCAGATGATCACAACAGTTTTTTTGGGGCTCATAATCTACAAAACTAAGAATAAAATCATTCAATTCAATTCAATTAAATATAAAAATTCAAAGCAGGCCATGGACTTATTCATGTAGAATTTAGAACATAAAAAGACAACATAATCAAAGGGCAACTTCCGAACTCCAAAAGACGACAAAAATCTCCATTAAACTTGATTAAAGTGTCCCAAAGAAAAAATTACAATAGTCTCTCCTGCTTCAAAATATCCTTTTCTGCACATTGCAATTATTTATACCTCAATAGTTGAAGTAATCTTTTTAGACTTTGGTAAGTGCTATTTCTTCTTTTTCCTTTTCCTCACACTTCCACCTTAGATAAGAACTTCAACATGATTTTTATATTGAACTCATCACTGTATCATCAAAAGTACTTACAGATCACACATGAAATCCTTAGCTCTGTTGTGACTGTGGATTGAAAAGGGTTCCATATTTTAAAGTAAAATCCTAAAACAATCCTCACTCCCTCTCATAGTGAAACAAAATATTACCAAAATACCAAGATGGTTCTTCTGTAACATTTTCAACTATTGAAAAAAGTGCAAGGTTAGCAAACTTGGCTCACAGTACACCGATTAAAACTTTCCTTGTTATATGTTACTTTCTAGACAATATTTATATGACTTCAAAGAGCAAGTATGTTAGTATAATTGCAAAGCTACACGTTACCTCCAGNACATCAGAATTCCACAACTGAGTTCCTATACTTTCTTTTGTTAGTTTTCTAATACATGACAAACACTCTTGATCTCATTGCATATTATTCAGTAACCATAAATCCTCAACTCTCAGTTTAGCAAAGTACACAAGCATAGGGTTCACCTTCAGGTAAGTTGGTGATTCCGGTGAAACCAAATAATTAGTGTCAATGGCACTATTCAGATGTTTAGATTTAAGTACATATATCAATGCTCTGCTAAAGTGAAGCAGCCATGGGATGAACATAATCAGACATATAGCATGGATTTCCAATTCTCTTCATGTGATACAATTCCATAGGAAGCTTAGAAGATAATCAGATCTTTAATAAAGTGAAAATAGTTGTATGGTTATGCATTTTTTTTCATAGAAATGCAGAGCAATAGTGACAACTTTCTCTTTTGATTACATTATGAACAGAATTGTTTGCAACAGGATGAACTAGTTAGAAATGGGTAAAATGTTCACATATACTGTCTTCCAGCAAGAATGGAGTTCTAATTGGAACTATGGAACAGGCTTTGGAAGCATGCAAGGAATCTGCTTGTCTCCTGTTGCCTTTTCCAGTGCTTCTTCAACAAAGATCGGAAAGCAATTTAAAATAAGGAAGACAAAAAGCAGAATTCTAGATATAAGTGCTTTAATACTTAAGAGAAGCTGCTGAAATTCAAATGATTTGTCTCACCTATGCAAATACCTTCCTTGTTTTTTTGTCTCAGTCTTACCATTTCATTAACTTGACTTTTACACAAGCTTGTTTCACGTAGGTAACAAGTGAGTACCAGTACAAAATGTAGAAGGAATGACAACAAATACCAAACACAAACTAATTCATAAATATTTTGTAAAACATATGTAACCTTGCATTCTCCATTTATACAGATATCCAGTGAATCAGCATTGCACTGAGTCCCATCTATTACTGCAGGAGCACGTTCAGTGTAAAAATTATAACCTTCAGCCAAGCAGTTTAATGCACACGGTTTAACCCCACCTAGACAATGAAAGCAAAGAAAAAAAAAAGAAAATTCTTGAAGAGTTAATAATTAAAAAGTAGATGCATAATCTGATCTGAAATTTATAATCTCATCTCATACTTGACATATATAACATATATACTTTATTTTATTTCCCCTTATTGATATCTCTACTTGATTCTTCTTTCTTGCAAAAAAGATTATTTCAGCTCATGGTAAGATATGGCAAGGTTGGGTGGCTCCATAACGATTCCATTATGTTAATACAACTCTAATGATTATTGAACAATTTAAAATAATAAAGACACTACTTCACCATTTGAAAAACGTGAAAAATAAAAGAAAGTATTTCTAATAATATGTCAGTTTAAATTTCAAAAATCACAATGAGATTCTATTTCAGTAGAAATCTAGTCCTATAACTTTAATTATGCTACAAGTCAGATCAGATGATCACAACAGTTTTTTTGGGGCTCATAATCTACAAAACTAAGAATAAAATCATTCAATTCAATTCAATTAAATATAAAAATTCAAAGCAGGCCATGGACTTATTCATGTAGAATTTAGAACATAAAAAGACAACATAATCAAAGGGCAACTTCCGAACTCCAAAAGACGACAAAAATCTCCATTAAACTTGATTAAAGTGTCCCAAAGAAAAAATTACAATAGTCTCTCCTGCTTCAAAATATCCTTTTCTGCACATTGCAATTATTTATACCTCAATAGTTGAAGTAATCTTTTTAGACTTTGGTAAGTGCTATTTCTTCTTTTTCCTTTTCCTCACACTTCCACCTTAGATAAGAACTTCAACATGATTTTTATATTGAACTCATCACTGTATCATCAAAAGTACTTACAGATCACACATGAAATCCTTAGCTCTGTTGTGACTGTGGATTGAAAAGGGTTCCATATTTTAAAGTAAAATCCTAAAACAATCCTCACTCCCTCTCATAGTGAAACAAAATATTACCAAAATACCAAGATGGTTCTTCTGTAACATTTTCAACTATTGAAAAAAGTGCAAGGTTAGCAAACTTGGCTCACAGTACACCGATTAAAACTTTCCTTGTTATATGTTACTTTCTAGACAATATTTATATGACTTCAAAGAGCAAGTATGTTAGTATAATTGCAAAGCTACACGTTACCTCCAGTGTAGGGTTTCCAGTTATAGTACTTTCCCCGGAAAGGCATATTATCAAAGTCTGCACATTGTTTTTCTCGAAAATCACGGGTCCCTGAAGGACATGGCTAAAACCATAACAGTAAAAGATTAGTTTCTTGTAATAAATCAGTGCAAGAGACTAGTCTAGTGATTCCCTGCTTTGTTTTGTGGCTCTGATTATGACACTTGTTTTACTCCAATTCAACTGGTGCTCAGGTTGAAGTGTCCATTTTGTAATCTTCATCTGTCATGACATAACTGAGTGTTACAACCATTTCCATGTAACTCAACAATCAAAATGCTTTCAAACTACTCTTCGTAATTAATCCATCAGATATCTTCTTATAAACACACATAAAAAAAATCTGAAAAATTAAAATACAAAAACCATTTTGTTAAGAGCTCCAGGCTCAGTTGTTACAGCTATATTGAGATCTGTTTTTAAGACATAATCAAAATGAAAACACTTTTTAGAGAGCTGCTGCCTACTATCACCTTTGTTTACATGTAGCTTTGGAAAAAAAAGCATTGTTTAAGGCAGAGAATGAGACCAGATATAATATTTGGTCCTGATTATTGGTAGTATCCAAGGGTAATCAAAACTGCTGTCATTTAAATTTTCATTACTTTTCATGACCAGTTACAAATCTAGAAGTTAGCTTCCTTATTTAGAATAAAGGTAGATACAGACAAAATGCATCTCAGAAGAGAATTACAGAAGAAACTGAATTCTCCGCCTTTTTTCCACATTTTTGACCTGTAGGTTTAGTTTAGAAGTAGTAACAGTAACTAACCTTGAATACTCACAGTATTCAAATAGCATATTAAACATTGCAATCAATGTTTAATTAGTTGTTGTAAGTGCAAGCTTCATCAGACTAATTATTCGAAATACAGATTAAAATAATTTTTAGACTCAGAGAGAAAACTTGTTTGACACAAACTGTAATGTTNAAATATTTTGTAAAACATATGTAACCTTGCATTCTCCATTTATACAGATATCCAGTGAATCAGCATTGCACTGAGTCCCATCTATTACTGCAGGAGCACGTTCAGTGTAAAAATTATAACCTTCAGCCAAGCAGTTTAATGCACACGGTTTAACCCCACCTAGACAATGAAAGCAAAGAAAAAAAAAAGAAAATTCTTGAAGAGTTAATAATTAAAAAGTAGATGCATAATCTGATCTGAAATTTATAATCTCATCTCATACTTGACATATATAACATATATACTTTATTTTATTTCCCCTTATTGATATCTCTACTTGATTCTTCTTTCTTGCAAAAAAGATTATTTCAGCTCATGGTAAGATATGGCAAGGTTGGGTGGCTCCATAACGATTCCATTATGTTAATACAACTCTAATGATTATTGAACAATTTAAAATAATAAAGACACTACTTCACCATTTGAAAAACGTGAAAAATAAAAGAAAGTATTTCTAATAATATGTCAGTTTAAATTTCAAAAATCACAATGAGATTCTATTTCAGTAGAAATCTAGTCCTATAACTTTAATTATGCTACAAGTCAGATCAGATGATCACAACAGTTTTTTTGGGGCTCATAATCTACAAAACTAAGAATAAAATCATTCAATTCAATTCAATTAAATATAAAAATTCAAAGCAGGCCATGGACTTATTCATGTAGAATTTAGAACATAAAAAGACAACATAATCAAAGGGCAACTTCCGAACTCCAAAAGACGACAAAAATCTCCATTAAACTTGATTAAAGTGTCCCAAAGAAAAAATTACAATAGTCTCTCCTGCTTCAAAATATCCTTTTCTGCACATTGCAATTATTTATACCTCAATAGTTGAAGTAATCTTTTTAGACTTTGGTAAGTGCTATTTCTTCTTTTTCCTTTTCCTCACACTTCCACCTTAGATAAGAACTTCAACATGATTTTTATATTGAACTCATCACTGTATCATCAAAAGTACTTACAGATCACACATGAAATCCTTAGCTCTGTTGTGACTGTGGATTGAAAAGGGTTCCATATTTTAAAGTAAAATCCTAAAACAATCCTCACTCCCTCTCATAGTGAAACAAAATATTACCAAAATACCAAGATGGTTCTTCTGTAACATTTTCAACTATTGAAAAAAGTGCAAGGTTAGCAAACTTGGCTCACAGTACACCGATTAAAACTTTCCTTGTTATATGTTACTTTCTAGACAATATTTATATGACTTCAAAGAGCAAGTATGTTAGTATAATTGCAAAGCTACACGTTACCTCCAGTGTAGGGTTTCCAGTTATAGTACTTTCCCCGGAAAGGCATATTATCAAAGTCTGCACATTGTTTTTCTCGAAAATCACGGGTCCCTGAAGGACATGGCTAAAACCATAACAGTAAAAGATTAGTTTCTTGTAATAAATCAGTGCAAGAGACTAGTCTAGTGATTCCCTGCTTTGTTTTGTGGCTCTGATTATGACACTTGTTTTACTCCAATTCAACTGGTGCTCAGGTTGAAGTGTCCATTTTGTAATCTTCATCTGTCATGACATAACTGAGTGTTACAACCATTTCCATGTAACTCAACAATCAAAATGCTTTCAAACTACTCTTCGTAATTAATCCATCAGATATCTTCTTATAAACACACATAAAAAAAATCTGAAAAATTAAAATACAAAAACCATTTTGTTAAGAGCTCCAGGCTCAGTTGTTACAGCTATATTGAGATCTGTTTTTAAGACATAATCAAAATGAAAACACTTTTTAGAGAGCTGCTGCCTACTATCACCTTTGTTTACATGTAGCTTTGGAAAAAAAAGCATTGTTTAAGGCAGAGAATGAGACCAGATATAATATTTGGTCCTGATTATTGGTAGTATCCAAGGGTAATCAAAACTGCTGTCATTTAAATTTTCATTACTTTTCATGACCAGTTACAAATCTAGAAGTTAGCTTCCTTATTTAGAATAAAGGTAGATACAGACAAAATGCATCTCAGAAGAGAATTACAGAAGAAACTGAATTCTCCGCCTTTTTTCCACATTTTTGACCTGTAGGTTTAGTTTAGAAGTAGTAACAGTAACTAACCTTGAATACTCACAGTATTCAAATAGCATATTAAACATTGCAATCAATGTTTAATTAGTTGTTGTAAGTGCAAGCTTCATCAGACTAATTATTCGAAATACAGATTAAAATAATTTTTAGACTCAGAGAGAAAACTTGTTTGACACAAACTGTAATGTTAATAAATATTACTATTTTATGAGCAACAGAGGATGCCATTTATGGCACAGTCTTCCTATATATATAACCAGTTAGTGCTGTTCAGGAATTTGAACTGCATTCAAGTGAAAGGGCCCATATAAACATTCACAGTAAAAATGTACTGCACAATGAAAATATTAACATAATAATTATAACTTTCAGCATGCATTAATCAAGCTCCTATCATACCCAGCCCATCACACTGTGATTCAAAATTACAGAAATTTTCTCCAGATTTAAAACTGGTGTACTATAAACCAAAACACTGAACATTACTGGACGCTAGACAGTCTTGCAATTTAAAATTTTCTCTGTAAAACACTCTTCCATCCTTTCTAATTAAAAATATATTTTAAATATATTAACCACTAAACAATGGAATGGTTAATATTTTTAACACTATAATCTCTTAGATCATAAGAGTGAGAATAAAAAAATTGCCTGAAAATAACAATTTTTGAAAAGGCAAAATAAGCTTCCATACACTCGCCTTTTTAAATTGGTATCATCAATTAGATTCACCTTTCTGCATCATGTGCTCCAAGCAGGAGAAGGATCAATTCTCACCTCTCAAAGCTTGAGTCTAAATCGAATATTGGTCACTATATCCCATTCTTTAATCCTAAATGCTTAGATACTGACTCACAGGGTTGATATTTAAACTGCATGAAGCTACCATTAAAAGGTAATTAAACCACCAGCACACCCTTCAAAAATCATCAAAACCTTTTTTGAAGTAGTTACACTAGGACAAGACAATAAAATATAAAAATTAGTAAAGAAGGATCATTACTTCCATATCTACATTGTTAAAAAAAAAATCTTGTGATCTGATCTTTCAGATGTAGATATTGAATGTCACTTTGATTCTGAAAGTCTTATTGCACAAACTGCTTTTGTGGCTGTACGGAAACTAGTTTTACCTACACTGAGGTACCTACTCCTAAGACAGAGTTTTCAGCTCTGATCTGCATCAGCAGATCATGAATTAACGATGGCACTGTCATTTCCAGGGATAACTTAGCTACAAATTGAAGTGACTGAACATAATTTAGTTAAATTGGTTTCATACACTAATGATGCCAAAGCTTTTGGCTAACACTGCAAGTCCATTAATCCATAGGCAGATTTCATGATTTTTGTAAAAATAAATATTTCCATTTTAGTGGCCACATCCTCACAGGAAGTACTGACAAGTGCTAGCAACATCTCAGGATTTTGCTCGTCCTCTGAATCACTATTTCACACACTCTATTGCAACTACTGCAAGTGGAGTCTGTGTAAGTGCAGACTACCCTTACATTTTTTTTTCTGCTACATATTTTTCTTTCCTATCTTTTTAAGTACCTCACTACTGCTCTAGAGGAAGTAACTTGAGAAATGCATTCAAAACAAACAGGTATAAAAATGCAAATAGTTTACTGCAAGGGAAGCTACATGATGCATTTACAAAATGTCAGCTCTTGAGTACTAACTCCCCATGTACTCCTTCCCCAAGGCTAAGGGGCAAGAAGTGTTTATCTTCATTAGGTAAATTATTTCTCATTTTGCAGGGCGTACAGTATGCATATGGATAATTCTTGTGAAACAACTTTCCAAACTCTGGAGACTGCAAAACACGAAGTAGGATCCCATCAAATATATAGCAGTTTATAATCTGATCTGAAGAAGGTCTCGAGTAGAACATGGTGAAAGGATTCTAATTTTGAGTGAAAAAGCATTGAATTTAGAAAGAGGTTCAAAATTATTTAACCTGAAGAAAAAATAAAGTGTTAACAAATCATTGAATCAATGTTGACATAACACTAAACATCTGATCTCCCCAAAATCTGTGCATCTCAGAGCTTCAAGGCAGGCAGACTTCAGCAATTGAAGTCATGAGGTTTCTCATCAACTAAGGACTATATTGTATATCAGAGAGAATGAGAAACACAGCCAGAAGGGTGTTAGTTGAGATTCAGCTTCTGTTCCAACAAGTAGCTCCTCAAATAAAACAAACTTTTGAAAATGTTAAGAATCATGACAGCAATGAAAAATGTCTGTGAATGTATTAATAAATGAACTAATTTAATTTGCCCACATCCTGTTGAGAGAAAAGGCACAAGAAAAGGAATCTTCTTCATATGTATAAAGCATTCACAGAACCTTTTTCACTGTATTAGAAAAAGTTAGGAGACTCTTAATTGTCTTAGATACGGACCAGATTAAGCTTCAGATTTTATAAATATTTTAAGCAGATAACGAGTGATTTTAAGTTGTTATTTTGCAATCCTATAAGCATTTTTTTTTTCCAAGAGGAACTTTGCTTGCATAAATATGTATATTTCTGTAAGAGCCAGAGAGGTTAGTATTAGAAAATAAGTTTCTGATGACTGTGTTCTTTCTATCACCCTTTGTTTCCAGAACTCATTAGCTAGTGTTCTTTTCTGCTGATCTCAATGTTTCCATTAGCAGATGCCTTTTGAATTAAGAAATCATATATGGCTTTGAAAGTCTTTGATGAGAAACATGCCTAGTAGGAGTGTGTGCACTGCTTCCAAAGAATGAAAATGATCATAAGAATGAGTAACAGAACTAAGTCATCTATGAAAGACAAATGAAGGCACTTTTGTTTATGTATAGTAGAAGCTTTAGAAAGTGCTACTTTTAAAATTACACATGGCCAATGAATGTTGACATTACAAAAAAAAAATTCAACAGGAAGATGTACAAACAACACATCTCTCAAAAACGACAACAGATCTACATGCTCAGATCTGCATGAACTCGAAGAGAGGGGCTCTGGAGCAGACGCTCGTGCCAGAGCTCCTTGTCTAGAGGCGAACAACTGCGGCCAAAGCCGCCGAACGAGAAAGCGAAGAGCGCGAGAGGCAGCCTCAGCGCCGACCCCCGTGCGGGCAGTGCTGAGCTCGGGCCCAGAGGCGGCTCTGACTCAGCGGGGGTGGAGCCGGCAGGGCAGGCGGGATCTCAAAAGCTGACGCCAGGGAGCGCGAGCGACCAGAGAGGGCAAACAGAGTGTGGCGCGTCAGGCAGGGCGTGGCGCGGCAATTGGCACAGGCAGGATGTGCAGGGAATCGCCCCCCAGGTGTGCAAGGAATTCTCTCCACACTCTCCCAGCAACAACAGAAGATCAAGAGAAGCCATGGTCTCCACTTGGCAAAGAGCTCTCACCAGGAAGAGTGTGGCAACACAGACTGAACTGCCACAGAAACATGCAGCGGTCCAGGTTTCTAGCTGTGGGGAATGCCTGAGCCTCTCTGTGCTACCAGGGAGTAGTGAAAACACTGTCTGCCTCAGGTGTGAGCAGGTGGATGACCTGCTCAGCCTGGTGGCGGGGCTCAAGGAGGAGGTGNGCCATCAGGGAATGTGAGAAAGAAATAGACTGGTGGAGCTGCATTCTGCACACCCGGCGAACCCTCCAATTCAGCCTGTAAATCCAGTACCCTCTTGCCATAGGGCAGAGGAAGCAGAATTAACAGCATCGAGGGGTGATCAACAATGGAAACAGGTCCCTACTTGAGGTGGCAGGAGACCCCCTCCACGGCCCACCTCACCCCCACCAGTAGCCACGTCCAACAGGTACGAGGCTGTGGAACTTGCGGGTCAGGTTGAGGAGG
>VWPW01021677.1:0-25124 GCA_013389825.1 Crypturellus undulatus | reverse complement strand
AGTCGGCTCTAATACAGATTTTTGCTGGTTTTTCTTTGGTTTTCAAGCTGGCAGGGATTATTTGTCCTCCTTGTACCTCTCTGATACCAAGGCAGGACACTCACTTTCTCCACCCTATGGCCTCCCTGTTGAGATCCTATCACCTCCTGCCCAAGCAAGGCAGCAAATGCCCCGTGAGTCATGAGACATTCATTCTCCCGGGTACATTTGCTTGTTCACCCACCCAGCTCCTTTTCTTGTGTCATTTGGTCATTTATAAACCCTTTATCTGCTGCAATGCACATTTACATTTAGATTTTGTTGCAGACAGTACAAGCCCAGATGCCTCATGTTCGCCTTCTCCCTGTACATGCCAGCCCTTAAACTGAACTGTGCTAGAATAGACAACTTTGGATTATATTTTTCCTCAGATTTTGCAGTTACTCTTCGTTAGAAACAACCTATTTCCTGAGCGCGCTGCTCACACCATGGTTATTTATCATGGGCTCTGCTGTACCCCGACCCCTGCTACCCGCCACCATCCCCCTGACAGGAGAAAAGGAGTGACTTAGGAAACAGAGGAGGGAATGGAGCAGCAAACAGCCGACAACAGCCTTGCCAACACCATGTGCTGACCGAGCCTCCTGAAAGCGCTTGCTTTCCGCGTCCTTCCCCCTCCAGTGACACAAGCCGCAACGTTATCATGTGCCCAGCGTTGCCAACATCCCCCCATTCACCCTTCCGCGCGGTGCCGCGGGATGGCACCCCGCGGGCTGAATGGCCCCTCTGTCACAGCGGGTACCGCTCCCAGGCCTGGTACAGGCCCGGCCCTTCTGCTCAGAGGCCCCTTTGTGCCCCGTTGTTGACAGCGGGTCCCCGCGCCGCCGCGGCCGCGCGCATCTGGCCGGGCACGGCAGGTCAGAGCGCCCGCCATGGCCTCGTGAGCATGAGGGGGACACGGGTGGCATGAGGAGCCTGCGGAGGCGCTGCCTTGTCCTTCCCGCCCTCGCCTCGCCATAGTCTCTAATATATATTCTCAATATATATATATTCTCTGCCTCTAGTCAACCAGCTAACAGGTAGAAGGTTTTCAAGGCGGTGTATGCTCTTGGGAAGAGTCTTCAGAACTCAGTCCTGGTCTTACTCTATATCGGAGCCTTGTTTCAGCAGCAAGTTCTGTGACTAGGCCCAGGGAAAGGCTTTGGAAAAGCCTAACCATTTTTCCTCCTTGGTAGGAAGACTTTGTGCTGAATTTCTTGTCCTATAGGAGAGAATAGGGGACTAAGGAGCAAGGAGGAGTTGGTTCATGGAGATATCAAGGGACGGAAGAACGAGTGAATGAATAAAGCTCCTGTGCTGTTATTTTTAGCTGCATGAAAAAACCTTCCAGAAACAAAGACACAGTCATAGCCCTGAAGAGCACACAAACAAAACTCATTGTGGCCGAGCAGCAGAAAAATAACACAAGGCAGAAAGGGAGGAAAGCGAGGGATCAAAAAGTCACAGAACTCAGGTCATTTCATCAGTGAAGAAGTCCTGAAATTAACTGTGTTTAAACAGTTTGTAACAGCTTGTAGTTGCGTTTCACAACTTCTTATGGGTAGCAGAACTGGAAAGAAGTCAGATCCACCATCCCACTATCCTGCTTCCTTATGGAGCAGCCACAGATGCCAGGGACCAGCTGCCCCCAGAGCTCCCATGAACCAGTGGCCGAGGGACTTTCTGGACCGCTCGTTCATCTGAATCATTGCATTTAATAACAGCTCGGGAATACAGCCTCCATTCATTTGCTTAGTTCCTTCTTAAAATCCTTTCTATTTCTGTCCTTCACAATATCCTGTGGCCACGAGTCCCTCAGTACAATAATCTTTGGGATAAAAATGTGTTTTCTTTTCCTTGTTTTACCTGCTGCTTGATCTTTCCACTATCTATTCCTGCTTTATTTTGTTACAGGAAATGGTCAATAATTGCTCCTTGTGCTACAGACTTGGTTCGCTCAACAAACCAACGCGGAGAGAGCAGATTTCCCGAAAAAGCAGCGAAGAAGAAGGCAAAACAAAGAGACTCTAAGGCCAACGCAACGGAAAGAGCGAGGCTGTGGGAGCTGGAGAGGTGTGAGGCATGGCTTGGGGCTCCGTGATTGATGTGAGGTCTTGAAGCAAAGACCAGAATGCGATGAGTTCCATTTTCATAAAAAACACTGCAGTCATTATGTGGTGGCCAGGAGGCTGCGCAGCACTAAATATTGCTGATGTTTAAGAGCTTCCTTTTAAGAGCTCACGTCTTAAAATATCATGTGTGGGCACCAGCGAGCAGTTATTTGTGGTGAGCGGTTACCAACGGACAGAGAGCTCGGCTCCCATAAACATTGCAACTTTATTTTCTCCTTTTGTGCTGATATTCCCAGAATGTGCCAAATAAAACACATTCTTCTGAACAGACCCACTATTCTTTTATAGCCTCACCATGCTGGGCTAGAAATTGCTGTGTCATGAAAACATCCCTTAAATAAATAATAAAACCTGATATTCCTAAGACAGGGTCTTTCATCTTGAAGGAGCCTGTGCAGCCTCACAAACTCCATATACCCCCCACCACTTCCTCATACTCCGCTGCCACGGGGACAGGTAACAGCACTCACCAGGGCCAGCAAATGTGGAATAAATGCTGTATGGCATTTAACAAGCAGTGGAAATGCAAGTAGAGAAAAAAAAAATCCAATTATCCTTACTGGGAAATGGGCCAAGAGACTGGAACGCGCATCCCTCTGTGGAAACTGCAGTGGATTGCAATGATTAGGGTCCTGTTGCTACATCTTCGCGGGGAGGTGGCTGCCCCTAGCGCTTAACTGCTCCTAGCAATGTTAAAACTAATGTTTTAGCTTGAACATTAGTTTTAATATTATAAATGCCCAAGTCTTGCGGGCCTTGGTGGGCAATCTTCCATCCATCTACCATGTACTGGCCTTATCTGAACCTTAGTGCCCCACATAGTTTGAGCACAAGAAAGCACAAAACAAATAATCCATAGGAACTAGCCTGCAAAGATACAAATTCCATTTATTCCCATATTGTTTATCCATCTGCAAAAAAAAAGACCTTCTGAAAACACATTCTTAGCCAAAGAAAATAAACAATGCTCCTTCTAAATTATTGCTTGTGTACTGTTGGTGGTGTGTTTTGCACAGACAAGTAAAATTACACATCTACCCAGAGATTTTGCAGTCTAAGTTGCAACAAAGCAAGGTAAGGAATGCAAATGAGAGGTGCAAAGAAGAGTATGAATGTACAGACTTAAAAATAGGACGTGCTTATGACACATATACCTGTGCAGCAAGATCCAGGATGAAAGGCAGGATGGAGATGGAAATCAAACTAAGAGGAATTCATGATAAGTTTCCTCCTGAACTATCAGAGGAGGAAGCAAAAGTCCATGCCTGTCGTGCAGGTTTAAATAGGTCAGGAAACACATAAAGCGATTTCAAAATGTAGCAGTAATAAAACATCTAAATTTGTAGTGTGGACACATCATCAATCGTGACCCAGACTACGAAACACAGGGGTCGCAGCCTGAAACCAAAATTCAGCCATCCATGGACTTCATTTATCTGGTATCTCCTTGGGCTCTGATCCTAACCAGACAACATTCACTTCCAGCTGGAAATCAGTCAGGTCTTGAGATCAACTTCTCAATCAAAGGAAGATAAGCAGATGTCAAAAACCTAACGAGGCATCAGTTGCCTCTGTGTAGAGAGTAAGTTTTCTTAAAAAATGATAATCTGTTCATGATAACCACCTACTTCAAGACAAGTCCAGTCATTCTGCTTCATTCTTTAAGTTGATTTAAAAAAATACTACCCAGCAGCAAAAACAAACTTATTACTTCAATCCCAGTTAATACACTTTCCCCTTAATAATTATTGCATAAGTTTAGATAAAGAATATAAAATATGTTACTTTTTTTGTTTGTTTGTTTTGCTTCCATTACTTTTTCTTTCAGGCAAATGAGTAGACCAAAGTACAATTCTCCCATCATTATCAGATAATAATAGAAGTTCAGATAAGAATAGAAGGTTTTTATTTAAGTGACTTTTTGCACTAGTGACAAAAACAAGTTAGTGCCGTAAAGCTCTTTCTGCCCTCTCTGCTCCCAATTTGCTGCAGTTGGGATGTCAGGAAAAATATTGATTTTTGGACTAGGTGGAACAGGGTTCCTCTGAAAGCTGTGCAAAGGCTGCAGCTCTCCTGCGGTACCGCCTTAAGCCATGGATGTTGCATTCACTGTATTTTAAAATATTTTGAAGGATTTGGAAAAGGAAGGAAAATAAATACATTTTAAAGAATGCCCTCTGAAACAAAGTCTCATTTGTGTGTACGCTTTTTCTTTGTTATTTTTTTTTTTAATCATAAAGCAAACAGTTCTGTTTGGAGGAGCACATCAGAGGGTTCCTCTTAGGAGAGCGGCCTGGATAAAGCAAGAACGCTGCAGGGAGCACTTGTAGATAGAGAATGAATGACCAGGAACTAAGGGCTACAGGAATTTGCTTACTTAGGATGTGTGTAGACTAAATAAAGCCTTCTGATTCTTTGTTCATAATTAGCAGTGGAAAAAAATGACATTTAGACATCTAATTATCTAATTGTTCATTCTGATTAGGCAGGCAATATGCATAGTGCTGTCATTAGTGCCCTGGCAGATGAGATCTGCAAATCCAAGCCCACATTTGATCACAGACTCAAATCCGTAGGTGCAAAATTAAAGGCCGCTTTCCAAGACACTTTAAAATATGTTGCCTTTCAGGTGGGGAAGTTAAGAGCAGCCACTTATCGGGGCTGCAAACTTGCCCAACGTCTTTGGCAGACAAGGAGGCCCTCAAGTCTGGTATTCAGGGCCAGGGAGAGGTAAGGGTACTTTTGCTATCAAGTGCATTTAGGAAAGGAATGATTTGAATTTTGATGCTGTAACATGAAGGTAACACGGATTCTCTTGCAGTAAAGGCCAGGGCTTTAGCAGCAGGGCTGCATGCGCCTTCCTCCAGCAAATAGTGGGGTGGCTTCAGGCATCAGGCAGGAGTTGAAACATTTTACAATCTCATTTTCTTTCTTGTTTGGCAAACTCAAACGAAAGCTGCTTCCATCACACTAGATAACCTCTGCAGGACTTCTTGTGATTAGGAAAGGAGCATGGTTTTGCATAAATTCTGGGAAAACTGGGCACGTCTGGGAGCTGACACAAGGAAAACAGCTCTTGGGCAGAAAGCTGCAAGCAGCTTTGCCCAGCGGCGTGCGGAGCTCAGTGTTTCCATCCAGGAATCCAAGCCTGAACAGTTTTCCAACCTGCTCTTGCCATGCACCGAGCCGCGTGCTCACAGTCCCAAGGGTAAATCACCCCGGAGGCGCTGGGATACAACCCAGCAGCTCCGATCCCCTCTCATCCGCATGCACAGAGCTGGAGAAGGTAGACAGGGTTCTCTTTCATCAGCTCCAACCACTAGTTTTAGAAATGCAAGTGAAGGCCCTAGGGGAGGCTGCGCCACCCCCAGGCAATTCCCTCGTGCCCCCAGCGCTCCTCTTGCTCCACTTGCACTCTTCCCTGCTGGGGCTCTCCCTGCGGGCAGCTTGTCCTGTCTGGCAACATTCCCTTCCTCGCCGAGGAGGAGCAGCTGGGTGAGATGTGTGGAGCAGCACAAGGTAGCATCAAGCTGCCCCAGCTGAAGAGAGAAAGCAAAAAATGGGAAACAAAGACCCACAATGGTCAACATAGGAATTCTGCTTGGGAGCAGAGAATAAATATGGGATTACGCGTTGTCTTCCTTGCAGAGAGATTTACCTGTCTACTCCATAAATGCAACTAGTTGCCCCAATTAACTATTTTGGTGACATTTCTAATCCTAATTTAAGACATTGGAATGGGATGTTTTCTCGAGCTCTTTCTCCCCAATTGCTTGAACCAGACTTCAGAATTAATCCATTCCCAGATTTCCTTTGGTGCCTGCTGTTACCATCATTAGTATTTCATATTTTTCCCAGAGACACATTTCAGGGCAAGCACACACAGATGTTGCCCTGAAGAAGCTGTAGCACAGACTTGAGATGTGACAGTGAATAAATTCCAGCAAAACAGGCCTAGGAGTGGAAGGAAGGACTGAGCCTGCAGTTGCTCCTGTCAGACACATGCACAACTCGGTCAATTTCTGCTAAGAGATTAAATAGTTTTTATTTATTTTATTATTAAACGCAGAAGAGTTTCTAGTAACCCTGGTGGGGTCTGGAATCGCAGTTTAGATTCAGATCTATTTCCAGTGTCTAAATTAAAAATGAAAAACAGATGGCACGTTATTATCTGAACGCAACAGAAGCTGACAGGCTGCTCTGTCCCCGCGTATGGAGGGGAGCTGCAGGACGGCAGCGCTGCAATATGTGGTCTTCATTTATAACTGTGTCTTGCAGGTGTTTATCCAGCATCTCCGCACATCAGGGAAGCAGCCCTATATCCCTTGGCCAGGCTCCTCGGCCAGAGGACTTGCTCAGAAGGTTACTTGCAAAGAAAAGGTAAAAGATTAAAGGAGACAATTAACATCCATCTTGCAGCTTCACCAAAGTGAAGTTAAAAAACTATGTTACAGAATCAGAACCTGCATTTGGAATGTCGTTATATGTAGAAAATGCAGGTTGTGATCTTTAATGTTTAAACAATCAGTATGTTGAAGTATTAATCCCGCTATTTTGCAGTTATTGTGCTCTAAGTGGAACCAAAGAAAATGCCAGTGTTAAATGAAAGAAATGGGCTGAAGGATGAAATAGGCTTCATGAAGTGGAGTTTGAAAGGAAGTCAAAAGTGTTGCATGCAGCAAGAAATACATCAGGCTAACACACAGGGAAGGGGGCTCCTTGGACTCTGAGAGGGAATGGAGCCAGCTCTACATGTTTCTGCAATGAAGGACAAAGCAAGACTGATCTACAAGCTTTTAATTGCTCTGCAGTAGCTCCTTAACCAGCTTAGGTTACCAACGGTAGTGCCAACATAATTTGTGAAGTCGCCCAGATGAGGACAAAATCAATCTTGTACTCTTCTGTTAAATATATTTTTTCCATATGATTGACCTTGGCAGTGCATTGGCCTTGGCCTCCTTTCCAGCTCAATTAACTATATATGTATACGTTTATTTTTGTAATCTCCACATCCTAAGTTATTGTGCTGAGCGTTTGACAAGAGCTTCAGGTGTGACATAGTGCCCTGCTCCATGCCACATGCACGGGAGGTGCTGAGGAAGCCTTGGGATGCTTCTCCACTAGCCAGCAGCATCCTCAAGGCCAGACGTAGCCCCTTCGGGGTGATAATGTCCATTTTGGCTTAATTCAGGAGAAACCATTTTCAAAGGGGAAAGGAATGGTGATAGCTCAGCTCTTGAGAGACCAAAGTTCAAAATTTTCCCCTGTCCCTTTGAGACCCTGGACAAGCCACTCAGTTCAGCTCTGAGGACTTCTCTGTAAAATAGGAGCAATGTTCCCTTGCAAATGAGTCGTGCAGNCAGCAGAAATCATTTTCAAAGGGGAAAGGAATGGTGATAGCTCAGCTCTTGAGAGACCAAAGTTCACAATATTCCCCTGTTCCTTTGAGACCCTGGACAAGCCACTTGGTTCAGTTCTCCGGACTTCTGTGTAAAGTAGGAGCAATGCTGTGCTCCCTCGCAAATGGGTCGTGCAGCAGGAAGAACTGAGTGTAGATGCTGCAGGTTAGGGTCTTAAGTCTAAAAATTCTAGAGGTTTTTTCCTTTAGACTCAAGATTTTATTTTATATTTCTATTTGTCTTCATCAGGATAAACTCTGAGTGCTTTAATTCCCCTTCAAAGCCCCTGCATCACACCCACCATCCTCCTATCTACAGATATATTAAAATGACCAAGACTCTCCTGTTTGTGCTTCCTCTCTGGAATTGCTCTGGAAGTGAGTTTTCTCCCCCAGGAAAAGGCAGTGGGACAGAATTTGTTGTGCGCTGCTGAAGTATCTAAGACATCAGTGGCAATACATAAACCCAGCACTTTGTCTTCCTCTTCAGAGATTATCTTTTTTGCAGGCTCTATTAAAATAGAAAGATGTATGCAACATGTGCCAGCTTTATATATAGGCTTATATTTAATAAAGACTTATGTTGCTTGAGCACTCCAAGCAATCTCAGTATTTTTCTCCTCAATGCCCTTCTGCAGTTCTTACAAAACTTACTACCTTTTTCATTACTCTGTGGTTAACCTGCCCTGCAAATGGAAATTTTATTTCCCAGTATTTATTTTATAATTTCTCTGGACGTTACCTCGGCTTTCTCAGATGTAGATTGCCTGGGACAGCCTAAGAAGAAAATAGGTCAGGTTCTTCCACCCAGAGTGAGACCAATTCTTCATTTTACAACTTCTTACTGTTTTCAAATGTTAGAGAAATTGATACAGAGTTTATATACTTAGGCTCCTGGAAAGCTTAGCACATGCAATTGCTTAAGACCTAAGGACCAAATTGATGCTGGCAGCACCTAGTAATAGTCAGGGGATTTACTTGGTAGATCCACTTGGCTCCAGGCACCTGGAGGCACCGCCATGCACTGAAATGTGCCAGAACTCATCAGTTTCCCCAGTATTATTCCAAGGAAAAAGGGGTCCACCATGTTCTTCGCAAGGAAGGTACCAATTTTCAGAGGACATCACAGCAGAGTCACTCAGTTACTGCCTGAGCCATAGAATCACGATGGTTGAAAAAGACCTTCAAGATCATCGAGTCCAACCATGAACCCTTCAACATCCTTCCTGCTAAACCACGTCCCTACGTGGACACCTGAAGGACAGGTAAAATGAACACTCATCTGCAGTTGAGCTTGTCACCCGACTGCCAAAGACCAAAACTACCTTCCTCTCACTCCCCTTCGCCTGGTTTAAGGGAGGAACTGATTAAATTGGGCAACAAATGTGTTCCTAAGCTTTAAAGACCACGGAGCAAGAAGAGGAAAGTGCTCTGTCATCTGAAAAACCAAATTAAGTGAAATGCTAAAACTATGACATTTATTTACTACAGGAAGCATTTATATTTCCAGACTTGAGAGCAATTTCTCCACCACCCTGATTAAAATTCCCCATCAAAACTTTACACAGAATTAAATTCATTTCGCTTGCTGAACAGTTATGCATTTTGTGTGGAGTGGAAGGTATCCAGCATGTTAAAAGTTACCGTTTAGCAGAGGCATGTGGTAAAATTTCTCTTTTTTCCTGTCTTGGCACTGCATGCCAATGTAGGCTCTTACCAAGAAAAGCAAAGGTGAGTGTAGATGAATTAAAGCTGGAAAAGCTCAGGCTTCCAAACAGCAACACAGAAATGAACAGCAGTGAAACAAAGACCTTTTCAAAGAAAACTCTTGCAATTTGTTCCTCCTATAAATCAGTTGCAGAACACAACTGGCTGGAGAGAAATAGCTTGTGTATTGCTCGGTGCAAATATTTTGTCAGAGGACAAATACAGACTGTTTTCAGCAACTGTCCTGGATGTTGCAGTGATAGATTCAACCGTGCAAAGACGCACACCCCTTCTTGACTTGAAGTATTTGTAGAGCTCGGGTCTAACTGAACCCTTCCAGCTTCAGTCCCTGCATGAAGCAGGGCGATGAGGCACTCGCTGCGATGACCACGTTGCAGAGGAGATGAACATCTTTCCATTTTCATTCAGCTGAGCAACATCGTGTCCTCTCTCCCTTCTTTGCTCAGCACATTTGCAGGATTAGACTCCTTAAACTGCTCTTTTAGCATTTCCATTCTAAAGAAAAATTGACAAGCAACTCGCTCATAAAACAGAGACTCAGAAAGTAGATCCGTTTCAAACCCAGCCATGGCTGGGAGCTACGTTCTGGTGCAGCTTGTTTTAGTAGCACAGCTTGGACTAGTGCAGTATTTACTAAGGAACATTAATCCAAGTGGATTAACATTTCTCCTAAAATATAATGGCTTATTGTCATGAGTTCATTACAAAATTACAGCAATTATAAATAAAAAATGCATTTCTTCAAGAAAATAAGCTTACTTTAGAAGGAAAAAAAAATATTTACCAGGGCACACAGCTGAAAAAACTCATGCTGCCAAAACACATTAAAGATTTCATATAGAGCTCTTATCACAGCCAGCTCGTGTTTGCACAGCCCTTCAGTCAAATGGGTTTTGCTAAAGGATATTTGAACAAGAAAAGAACCCTTGAGTCTGGCAGACACCATGGATGAAAGACCCACAAGTTTGAGAAAGCTCACACATGCAAGCTTAAAACAAAAGCATGAAACCCCTCCACATTTATAGCCAACTTTATTCCTTTCATAGCTCTGGCTTTCAAATGCTTTGTGAAAAAAAAAAAATGTTGTCATAACAATAAAGCATGAATAGGCAAATCCATGTATTCCCAGTTGTTGCTGCAAGCAAACAAGAAAAACATTTCACACTTCACAATTAATACAATGCCCCTTTGTCTCAAACACATGAAAGAGCTATTTGAAATAAAGAATGAAAGTGATAAGTGCATTTTCATTAAATTTAAGTTTGGAACAAGAAAAATAATCAATGTATTTTCACATATTCTTTTTGCAGTTGGATATTTTCCACCATTTCCAATTGCACAGGGCTGTTAAATAAGGCCAAGAGGGAAGGGCAGTGCTGGGCACTTCAGTGGCATCTACTGAAAATAGATCAAGGTAATTAATTAAACGCCCTGCTGGTAAGATCAGTGCAGATTCATTGACTTAAACATTTAAAGGCCAGAAGCTGTCCCCAGGAGTCAGCGTGTAAGTAGTTATTAATACACAGCTCTATCCCAGTTCCCACTGAAATCTGGCCAATAGTTGCAGCAATAACAGCTCCAGCTGCTTCCTGTTATGCATCCTCGATGTGTCTCCTGCCATGGCATGACCTTAGCTACCACTCAAGAAAGTAACTTTCATTAGTCCCAAAAATCCTAAAAAAAAAAATTCCGGAGGATTAAGTGCTATGAGGATTAAGTGGTGATTGGCCTCCTTGAAGCACTCCCAGTGCCAGCCAGGAGGGACAGATCTCGGCTGCTCTCACAAGTGTCGCCCTTCTCATCCTTCTATAGACTTTTACGTACAAGTTCTAGTGCTCAGCTAATACACAATGTTCTCTTCTTATTACTTACGTTGTACTTAAGGCAAATGTTAGAACACAGATTAAAAGAAGGGGGTTCTGCCTTTTCTCCCCAGCTTTTCCCCTTCTCTGTGTCTTTGTGAAGTTGATAGTTGATAGTCATGTGGCTCCCGCTTGCCACTTGCCATGGGCTGAGCACGCTCCTCTGAACGGCCAGGCCCTCCCCGAGTTTTGTCATTTTAAGTATTTGGATGTTTTTCTTAGACTTTTACAATGAGATGATTTGTGAGTACTGAGAAGAAAAGGTTGTGTGATTTATTCATTCCTCTCATTATCTGGTTGTTACTCTTTGCTCTCACACATTATTCTGGGCAAACTAGCTAAAAATGACCATTACGAGGCTACACAAGCAAGCAAAGACCAGTATGGGTAAGAGCTTGACCTACCTGAATCAGTTCTATTTTTCTTTCGTCTACCTTTGCTTCCTTGTGCATCCATTTCTTTCCTTGTGCATTCCCTTGGCTTTAGCATTGCTCAACACAGTGCAAGACCTCCAAGAACCCAGGTTTTAGCCCTCCTCCGTGTTCCCCAACAGCATCACTATATCCAGGCTATAAGCATGAGGCCGGTAGTCAAACCGATCCCTCCAGAAGCCAAAGGGAGCTGCGGAGAGGCTAGAGCCTTGGGGGCTGTAAGACTTTGTTATTATTCAACACACACTTAATCCCCCAATTCCAAACACCCTTCGCCGTTCCCGTGGCGTTCGGCTTTCCCTCGCTGCCTTAGGAGAGTGCCATTTGCACAGGAAAAACATAAACTGAGTCTTGAGCCTAGAGCTTGGGGCCTGAGCCAAAGGGCTTTGCAGGAGGCATTAAATTTTTGTAAACTGAGCTGGTGCTGGTGAAATCATAGGGGCACGGAGCCGTTAAGGGTTTAGTGCTAGCCCTGCTGCAGCCGTGTTGGTCTGACGCTTTCTACCCTGCGTGCTTTATGTTTAAGGGCTTTTCTCTTCCTCCTCGCTGAGATAAAACGCAGAAGGAATCCCCAGGTCTTTCCTCAGGCCCCTAAAAGAGCTATTTATCGGATTACAAATACTTCCTCCAACATGAGTATCATCTGCTGCCCAAAGCGAGGCGAGCGCAAGGCTGGGCTTAGCAGCGGACGTGCCTACGTGTTAATTAAGGCCCAAGAGCAGCTCGAGCGGGTCCAAAGCAGAGACTGCCCCACGCCGGCCCCTTCCCGCTCCCTCGGCGGCGACGGCCCCCTCAGATGAAGACACGGGGAGCTCCTCAGACATCCCCTGAAAGGATTAAACAGACTCCGCGCTGGATTAGAAAGATGATGCCTGACACATTTAGTTTCCGTTACCTTTTGTGCAGCCGCTCGGTGCACAGCCCCGCACCAAACCGCGCATTATCATGCAGATTGCCCCGGATCGCGCCGGGATTTCGCAGAATCCGTAAGACCCTCGCAGCGGGAAAGCCTATTATTGAGCTATCCGCACGTATGGCGCAGTCAGCTATGCCTAAGGGCCATCTACAGGATGCCGAGCTGCAAGAAAGTGGAGGGGTCAGGGCTCTTTTTGTGAGAAAAAGAACTTTAATCTTGGGATGCTGATGAGGGGGGGTGTTGGGAAGTGCTTCAGCATTCCTCAGCTTGCCCTATTCCTCCAGCTCCCGAATTATTGCGGAATAAAGGGGGGAAATCGTCAGGCTGCATTGTCTGGTTAGGAAAAAAAGGCTTGTTCCTGGAAGAACCACTTCAACTGAAAATGACAAAGAACACACAAGATTGAGTAGATAATCCAGCAAAATAGGACAATTACCTTCCACTCAGTGAAGATTTTTTAACATAATTCTTTTCCCCATGCAGTAAGAAGAAGGCTGAAGTGATTTTTTCCCCCAAAAAGCATGTTTAATAGCTCCTTTACACTTTCCCAAAGGAAACCACTCAGAAATCTGGATCCCCTCTTTAAAAAAGTGACACGGGAAAGAAAAAGTCATGCAAATAGTTTATCTCATATATGCTGAAGAGAAGGAACAATTTCTGCCCTCAGCTCATGACCACAGAGTTATTTTGAGGGAGGTCTGCTATTTAAGCCATGCCGTTTTCTTGTTTTTACTGGCACAGCAGAAGCAAAAGGTTGTGTGTGGAAGGGAAAGACTTTCCTGCCTCCCCGAGAAGCGCCAGCATTCCTGCTCTGCTGAGGAGGGGAACAAGGGCAGCAAAATACGACCCTGGCTGGCTAGAAATCCAGGTTTACCTCCGTCCTTCGAATCTTCTTCCCCAAAGCCCCTGTTCGGAATAAACCCAAAAGTCGCAGCAGAAGTGCCAGGACTTGGGTGCAGCGTGTGCCAACATGAACGAGCTGGGGCAAAACCCCGCTAAAAGCTTTGTGTAATGCAGACAGAAGCAGCTAAAACACTAACCAGCCGTCCAGACCCTGCTGCTGCTCCCCGTGCTCCGCTCGGTCCCGCGCTCCGAGAGGAGCTGTCACGCAGAGATGTTAGTTTAGCCCCCATTCCGTGGGGAAGAAAAGAGCTGTATTTAAAAGGGTTCATTTTTCCCCACTCAAGATGCAGCTTGAGAACTCCAGAGAGCCTTTGCTGTAGACAACGCTTTAAAAATAAAGAGTGGAGAATGTTTTATTCATTTACTCACGTTATTCATTGCCATTAATTGACTCCAATGAGAATTACTGTAGTTCTTCATTTTTCAGAACATATCTTTCAAAACCTAGGCAAAATCAGATAGGACAAGAAATCCTAAAACTCAGTAACTTTCTAAAGGAGTCCCAAGGCATCTTCATTTCAGCGTAGGGATCCCACTCCTCTTCATAGTGCCCATTTTATACAGCTTCATGCACACAGATAGGGGTACTTGGCTTAGAGACTCTTGGTCTATAAAGATCCTAAATAAAAATTAACAAAAATCAAGTGTTTCTTACAATATAATTATAAGCCAGCATTCAAAAGGCAGCTTATCTGAGGAACAAAACAGGCTGTTTCTCACACTTCTTTGGCTCTTTTTTAATAGGATGTTAATGAAACATAGAAAAGTGGAAGGTCCAGGAGATATTTCTTCTAAGCTAAAGAGTTAGCAGGGAGCAGAAGGTGGAATTCACTGTACCTACAACCTCAGGATCTAGGCCACAAGGGGATTTAGCCCCTGCAGTTAGTTATATTGCCCTATGATACCATAATAAAGCCTACGAAGTTTCCTTGATAATAAAATATCATGCATTCATTTTATAATTGGTAGTAAGAGAGATCGTGTTTGAAGATTTTCTTTTGATGTGTGTTTCTTTCCTGGGTGACTGATCTTTATGAATGTTGCTCTTCACTAACGTAGCCTTCCAAATGGGGACTTGGTTTTCCAACTGCAGCGTGTTGCAGATTAACCCCGTGGAATTCACCGGGGGCTTGCAGGAGGTGTCAGACGAGACTTATTGTATCTTGCTTGATTTATGGCCATCTTTAGGACTCCACCTTGATTGTACTTTGCTCAGGGAAAGCTGCAGCGCTCAGCTGAAGAATGAAACAAGGATGTTGGCAGAAACCAAAAGTCGAAGCTCGGCTGGTGCTCTTTTCTCCTTGCAAAATTAGATTACATAATGTGCATGCGAAGGCTTGTTTTGCTCATGATTGATTTGCAGATATAGCAACATCATCTAGAACTGATACTAAGGGGAAGCATTTTCAATTTAAATCTTGCACAAACCAGGGACTGCTGGAAGCTACAACTATTCGTATTTTATTTACTGGAAATTTTCGCTAGGATGGATAAATTAAGCATGTGGTCATTATGCCTGAGCCCTTAGTTGCTTGTTTTGCATCAGCAAACTGTAAGGTCTTTCACAAAAGAAGTCAATATAATCATCCACCTGTGGCTTGCCCAGAAGACCCGCTGAGATCCTAAAAGCAGAGCTAGAAGATCCAGCAAGAAATTCAGCAAGGGAAGGACCCAGCTGCGAGAAGCTTCATACAGACCAGGGCTGTATGGGAGAGCCCTTGTTTCCGAAGGCGCTGGCCCCTCGACGCTTCAAGGATTCATGGAGCTGCCACGAGGGAGCAGGAGAGAGAGGTAGAACGAACAATGTCTGCCCGGGAGAACGGCCAGGACTTATTTCTGACCCTGGCTGGAAGACGGGAAGAAAACTGTATTGCTGTTACACAAACTGCTGGGGGGAAAGAGAGGACTTTTGTCTCCTGGATGTACCAAAATAACGAAACCGCAATGGGCAATAATGTAAATTCCAGTTTACTTGTTCAGTGATGCACTGAAGTACTGAACAGATCTTTTTTTTTTTATTATTTTTTTCTCTTGAAAATTATATTGACGTCCAGTGAAATCCTATTCCTTTTAAAAACCAAGCAACAGAGTGCAGCAACCAAGGGTATCTTCAAGCCTCAAGCAAACGCTCCCAGGCCAATGGTCCCACTCTAATCCCACAAAACACACCTATGAAAGCACAAGCTGGAGAAAAATATTGCTTATGACACGGGCTCGAAAGGGAAGTTAGCTTACTGCCACACTTTTCCTTTAAGGCACCATGCATGAAATAAATACAAAGAAAGCTTTAGTCCAAATGGTCTCCCTCAAGTTCACAGAATATGTCATATGCACATTACTATTTTAGGGCTTTTTTTTTTTTTTAATAAATTGCCCTGTGGGAAAACCTGGCTGCAAGTCAACACCACAGAAACTTAATTTTAACTCCAATGAATACAACTATTTACAAGGCCCCCTTTCTGCAAGGGAAAAAGCCTGCCGCTCCTGGCAGTTTTGATATGATATGAACACATAATTCTGAGACATTCAAATGGACTAGCTAAAAAAACACAGTGTTTTTGCTCATGCATCTCTAATGTTCAGACCAGTCTTGGCAGCTCCCAGGCAGAAGTCCTGTCGCTCAAAATAAGAGAAAGGCAGATGTTAATATGGAAACATTCAAGTCCCTACGTTCTAATGGAGCAGGGGCAGTGATGATGCCATCCAGTTTTATTTTGGGGAGTACTGACCTTCATTTCCATTGATAACAGTACATTAGATCCAAAAGCTAAAGGCATAGAAAGGCATTTAGTGAAAGCGAAACTCCCTTGACCACAGTGCACAGCATCGGAACGCGGAATTCAAACTAAAAATATCACTACACGGGTGCCTGGGGGATTCGTGTTATGACACGATAGTGAATCAAGTCTTTACTACAGGAAACGCTAATGCTCGGAAAACACTGTGCTAACACATCAAGGAAGCAGCCTTCCAAGGGGGAATTGAACATTGTGCAACCTACACCACACTTGCCCTAAATATAAATAAATTATATGCACATATGCTGTGTACGCTGCTCCCAGATGCTGGAAGTGCAAAGACCTCTAATGAAAACCGATGCTAGCAGTGAAAGTCTGTCATTAAACCCAACACTCGGCGAGTGCAGAGGGGGAGCAGCTTTTAATGAAACAGGTCACAACAGTTTAGGAGAAGCTGATGACAACAGGCAGTGTCGGAGTCGACATCTCTGAGTCTTCGGAGCACAAAACTATGGCTAAAAATAAGAGCCAGAGCCCCTCAGAGACAATGGAATTTTGTTTTATTGCACCTATAAAAAGCAGGCATTTTGTTTTCTAAGAGAATAAACAGATGGTTGTGTAGAGCACAGAAGCAAGTGGGAACAAACTATTTAGTATAGCTGTATATATCATATATTGCTGATATGCTAAATTATAAAGGGTATGAATATGCAAGTAGCCCAGGTGAAGTTCAGCCTGTTCCATCTCAGGAGGGTGAACCTGGCGAGTGGGGATGCAAACCACAAAAATAATAGAGGAAAAATAGGAAAAATGGCAGAAAGGGGATTGAAACTTGGTTTTGGTCATCCTATTTACAGAGATGATCTCCAGCTACACTTGCCTGTCCACGCAGTCCAATGAGGTGATGTCTCTGCTTACCACCTGCTTGTCTGCAGTCCAGGTTGGAATGACAGCTAGTGTTTTTTTAGCTAATGCCAAGGGAAAGAAAAATTAAAAAGCTTTCCATTAGCCTCAGTCGGGCATTTGCAAACACTCTGCTGTGTTTGTGGTCCAAATGACTGACAGTCACCTTATAAACCACAAGGATAACCCCACAACTGGATTTCTTTTCATTTTTGTGGGGGCGTATGTGGGGGTGACTGTGTGTATAAATGCAGAAGGCATCACTACAAAAGTCTAACTTATATTTCCAAGTTGCGGCGCACATTAATTTGTCAGGATTTGGAAGCGGACTCAGGCACTCGTCTTGTCTAGACTAGACTATCGTAATTCTCTGACAAATGACATTTTTTCCCAGCTGCTTAAACAGTCTTCACCAAAGCGCTGTCTCTTCATGCTTGCCTGCATCGAGAAAAATGAAAAGCTGCAAAACGCTTCTGTCCCTCATTCTCCTCACTGTACAGTCTTTTTAATTTATAGCTTAGACGTTTTAAACGGCCACGCTTAGATCCCGCGCAGGTAAATCATCACCCTGGAAGCCCCTGTGCCCACGCTCACCCCGAGGAAGGGAGCAGTGCCCTGAGGGTAGGGACATGCTCAAGTATCTGCCAAACCAGGGCCACGAGGCATACGCCGTGGGCAGTCCTTTACACACGTGCATATGAACAAAAATTCTGAACTTTTAATCGAAAAAGGATATATTTTAGGTTTATAGTGCAGGCATTTCCACCTGCTCCGCTACACCTGCACTTTGCGAGACCCCCTGAGTCTGTGGCTTAGGCTCAACCAGGGCATTTTCTAGGGTTCCCTGAGGAGATTTGGGTGCCTGATTTGAGCAGAGGCAAATTTTCACTGCCTGAAAGTGTCTTCCGAAAGCTTTCAAGTCCCTGCAGTTCTTCCAGACTGTCCTATCTGGGCAGTCTGTGTGGAATTTGAATGCTTTTTCATCACTTACAAATTCAAAGGCATTCCCTTGATATCCAGTGAAGTCGCTCCTAAACTTCTTCATTTCTTTGAAGACATATCTATGAAATCAGCCTAGAAGGAGTTTCCTCGCTCCTGTATGAGACAGCAAACATTTAAAGCCAACATATCTGGCTGAAATTTATATTGCAACAAAGCTGGAAGGGAAAATCCTTACAGACACTCAGCTTCCCCTGCAGTGGAAATGCATTCACTGCTTTTGTATTAGAAAAGTCCTAATGGTCACGTCTAAAATAGAGCTGCTGCTTCTAAGATGACAAACATACATAAACAAACATAAAAACAAGAGGAAGGGCAAGCAAAAAATGTGCTAAAGAGGAAAAAAAATCAAAACGGTAACATTCTCATGAAATTATAGTAGTTTGAATTTCCAGGCTTGGTGGGAACTTCTTTGGGGAATTACACCATTTCGGTGAAAAATCTAATTTAATCGTCTATAGGATTTTACTCAGAAGCTGTGGCAATCTGTAGCCTCAGAATTCCTACCTCTGGATGCAGTTTGGATCTGGCCTGTGGTTTCTTCTTCCAAAATGGCAAATACTGTAAGTTACAGCAAGCCCAAGACAAAAAACATCTTTAAGTTGGGAAACAAACATCTTGGAGTCAGCAGTATCTAGCACCTTGCAAAAGCACCGCCACGGATTAACATACAGGGAATAGGAAACTCTGCTATGGAGCTGCCCAGGAAGAAGGGAATGTCTCAACATGGGCCTGTGCCAGCAGCTCCGGTGTCCCCGCTCTCCGGATGGCCCTTGGGCACTCGCTGTCCCCCGGGCGCCTGCGTGCGCTGCAGATTTCCTGAGATCTGCATTAGCTGTGTTCTCGGAAGGAGAATGGTAATTGGGGGATATCCCGCTTTTGATGTACAGGGCAATTAAATCCCCGGTGAATAGAGGGGAAAATGAGCCCTTGGGTGTCCCTTGAAAGCAGAGCCGTGCCGAGCCGTGTCTGCGCGCCGGGGTGAAACGCGCAGGGGCAATAGGGCAGAACGGGGCCCTTTCTATTGCAGCCCGGGCTACGAGCGCACGTAGCAGCACAACAGCCTATTCAGGAGGGAAACTATACACAGGTCATGAGAAAAACCTGTTACTCCTGATTAAGTTTGCAAATACTGGGTTTGAAGGGATTCGGAGGCATCGCGGTGCCGGATGAAAGGTCCCAACTGGAATTAGGATGTGCAGCAATTATGTGCCGCTATCAGGTCTGATTAAAGAGGCATTCACACAGTAATTTTCTCCTATGCGCATGTATAAATTGTCTAATTAACATTTTCTCCGGTTACTTGCTTACTTTTAAAGTAGTTAAAACAGATAATAACATAGGCCAAAGCAATGTGTTCAATTAACGGAAAGAACGTAGCCATGCTAATATTCCCAGCTGTGCATCCAAGCCCATAAATATTCCCAAGAAAAGGTTCGTTATAGGGGACCTATACAGGGATAGGGGAATGTTAGCGAGGAGCGGGACACCTTGCTACTTTCTGAGATGCCACAGGGGGTTACAAAATAAGAGTTTAAGGACTATGCAAAGGCAATTTCCTTATTAGTGAGCGAGGAAATTGGGGAAAAAAAGGGCAGTACTGCTGGTTATGTTCTGCAGTGTGGCCTTTAAACGCGATTCTCAGGCCATTTATTTTACCAAATATGTGCTTCATAAAACCAGGCTTTAAGTGGCAGTTTAGGACAGCCGAGGCCCTGTGTAGGAAGTGATTAAGTATTAAAATCTACCTGGAAAGACAAGAGGCCGAATTCCGGGCTGGGGAGAGCACGGCCTCTTTAATACCTGCACTGGGAACGAAGGACGTGGCTGGGGAGGGGACTGGATTTGGGCGTTTTGGGTTTGATCATTTCGGGCCTGCCGCTCCGTCTGTCCAAACCTGCGAAGCACAAGAAGTGCTTTCAGGGCAGCTTTATTACTGGTGTCTTAAACCAGGATTAGAGTAAAGGCCCTCATTGTGTTTTGCTGCCGCACATCACAGTTCTTGGAAAAGGCCTCTCTTCTTTGAAGTGCTGCTTCTGCACAGCCTAGGTGTTTCCAGAGGAAAGCAATCGAGGGCTATTGAGAAGCTGTTCCTCCTCGTGGGGTTTGCCTTTCACAGGAAAATATAACACCAGCGCAAGTCAGTTTGACCACTTTTATTGCTATGCTATAGCAAAACAGAAATGCAACATTCCCAAATTGCAGGTATTTACCTGGGGTTTTAAATTGAAGTGCTGCCTACATAATAGTTCCTAGAAGAGCACGGCAAACTGAGTATCTTGCAACACGCACTCCTCCTCCTTTCATGTTTCCTTCCTTCCCTCAAATCAGTCAGAACTGGGTCAGCGTTCAATGAACAGAAAACAGAGATTACCCAAGCAACTTGCTATTCCCCATAATATTTTCTCCATCAACCTGTTTAAAAAACAGCAGAAAAAAAAAATTGTAATGACCTCATTTTCTAAATCCAAAGTGACAAGCTGGTGGGCCTGTGCCCTACAACCTGCCTAATATTTTCCTCTCAAGTGTTGCCAGGGAAGTGTTCATACTTTTCCAAAAAGCACATTGCGGGCTTCTGGTCATAAGGTTTCATGCAGTGGTTAAATAAAATTAGAAACCCGGCCTGAAAGAAATCAAACATGTCACAGACATCTAGACATGATATTCCATTACAGAAATTGTTTGGAAATGCTGCAGTTTGATGCTATGGTTTCCTTAATTTAATTTCAAATTGCCTCAAGAACGTTAATCATTTTAGAGCAGCAAATTGCCCCTAGGCTGGGCCTGTTCTGCAGACAGGGATGTGCAGGGGATCAGCTGCTCTGACCTATAGAAAGGCAAGAGAGATTAATACAAATTGGCTTTAAAAATCGTTGTGCTTCATAGTCCATCATAACGACTAGTCTGGAGGGGAAATCTATACCAAGGAGCTGTCAAGGCCATAATTTTGGTGACACATGTAAATGTGAGCGTGGTTCTGAGTCCTAATCCTTACGTCAGCGACCACGCAGAGTTTATAACCATGAACCTCCCTCATACCTTTGTGGGACAAATGGAAATATCTCGATAGCAAGTGCTCTAACCAGAGAATCTCACAGAAGACTAACACGAGAATAAGAAAGGATTTAAGAGAAAAGAAGCTGCCTGCACTCAGGCTGCCAAGCATTTGGCTTTCCAGAGTAAAAACACTTGTGCAAGCAATGGGAGCAAGAACTGAGTCTGACATTAGAGCTCACCAGGAGGGAAATAAAGAGGAAAAAATGAAAGAAAAGTTTCTTTCTATCTCACTGGGTAAAAGAGGTAAGAAGTGAATGATACATCACTGCCAGGAATAATGAAATCTAGAGCACCTAATAAAAGTGCTCAGTGGGTCCTGTGATCTCAGACAGAAAGAGACTGTAGAGAGATACCGTTCTTTTTCCCCAGAAAAATCAAGAAGGAAAATAAGGGCAGTCTGCTTGCACAGCGGAGCAGAGAGCTCTGGCATTGTGTGTTTAATCTGGAAAAGAGAAAAACGCTTGCCAAGTAGGGGCAGGATCATTTGGAGGACACGTGAAGGAACTGCCTCTCCAAGAGAGAAAGGGTTCCAGAGCCTGAAAAATGGCTCTGTGCTCTAAAGGCATCAAAGTGATCCAGAAGGAGGAGTACATTTGGGTAGTCACTAGTGCAGAAGATGTACATTGACCTGGGATAAAGCCTTAATGGAATGGAGGCAGGTGGAGCTGGGGTAGCACATTCCAATAGGAAAAATATGTGACACAAACAGCGAGAGTCTAGCAGGACATTTCCATGATCTGTGCGTCTTGGAGAAGGCTCCAGGCAGCCCACCACGAGGTTGGCTCTGGACAGTAGAACTCCTCGATTTCCAGAACTGCTCAGAATTCCTCAAGTGCTACAAGAGGTACAGTGAGAGACCAGCTGTACGTGCAAACCAGGAGCATTTTGGAAGGAATTTTATAGTAATTATAGTAGCTCAAAGAGCTGACATCATGGTGCAGCATCATGATCATGTAGAATATCCCCCTCACATCTGAGGTAAGCCAAGGGGTTTGTCTACTGGTCTGCTGGAGAAGATGTGCAGATGCAGGGTATTAGGACTGACAGTAGGATGAGCACATGCAGGAAAACCCTTTTGTTTAGACTGGGTCTGTTTATCCACTAGTGACACAAGGCCATGGCATAAGGTAACAACCCAAAAGGTAGTGAAATGCAGGTCACAGAAGGTACTAACTCAAAAACACAAGGCCACACAAAAGAAAAGATACCAGGAGTAGCAGCACAGAGAAAGTCCACTGAGATGTCCCAAGAGCAAAGGAGCAGCAGAAGATCTCAGAAGACCTACTAGGGGCTGCAGCTCCATGGAGGCCCATAGACAGGGCGTAGAGGAACATCCCTGCCAAAGAGAATGGAGCAAAACCACCTGGTCCAGGGAGATGGCCTCAACAGCCAGGATTTCAGACAGAACCCGAAGAACGGTCCAAGTCGCTTCCAATCCACAGCACAACTGACTGAAAGGAAGGTGCATCTCACCCTTGGCTGATGAGTTCCTGAAAATTAAATAGTGCTCAGTTATGCAGCACAAAACCGGCCATATTTAAAATTACCTAAGTCCAGTATTTTCCTTCCAATTTATTTTTTTGAAAAATGTGAAGGGGAAAATACGGCACACAGTCTAAACTCCATCTATAGCAGGTAGACACCTAACATTTCCAGAAATACATCTGATTGCACCTAATACATTAAAACAGACCCTTACGTTTTTAGTTATTGTGGTTGCCCCTCACCTACAGAGGAGAAGGCTCTGGCATAAACCTGCCCAGTTTCCAGCTATTCAGCAGAAAGGAGCCGTAGCGTCGCTAAACTGGCTTGTGCTCATTCCTCCTGACCTCACAGGGAGAATAAATGCGTTGAACATCAAGAGGAGTCCAGGTCCTACTGTAAGTGGAGTCTATATAATCACTAAAAATAGATGCTATGGAAAATCCCTGTGCTTTAAGCTTGCAGTTTTGGGCCACATTCCAGAGGCTGTCGCGCCTGACAATGTGCACATTTGTTAGGCAGTAACGCAGGCCACATCTAGCTGTTTGGGGACGCTGTAATGTGTGTTTTACTAATGAATTTTACATTAGCGCTGCCAAATCAGCTAGTCTAGTTGGGCACATCCATGGAAGCTGTACATCTACTTGGAGCAGAAGTACAATTCTTCCTATTCCCAGTAGTATGGAATAACAAGGACGTGTTCTTTGGGTCTAGGAACTCATCCAGCACGTTAAACAAGAGTCCCGAGTATGCCGAGGAGAGGCTGTTAGTGTTTGATTAGAGGCTCTTGCACTTTGAAATGAAGTCTGTCTGGGCTGAACATGTCTTTTCTTTTTATTCTCTATCATTCTGAAAAAACTTGGATATGTTATAAGAAAAAATAATTGTTTTTACTCAGAAGAAAGTGTCTCTGAGGCCTAATCATTGTGTCAACTAATGACACTCTCCTGACTGCGCTCTGCCTCCTGCCACTCNAGCACGTTAAACAAGAGTCCCGAGTATGCCGAGGAGAGGCTGTTAGTGTTTGATTAGAGGCTCTTGCACTTTGAAATGAAGTCTGTGTGGGCTGAACATGTCTTTTCTTTTTATTCTCTATCATTCTGAAAAAAAGTTGGATGAGTTATAAAAAAAAATAATTGTTTATACTCAGAAGAAAGTGTCTCTGAGGACTAATCATTGTGTCAACTAATGACACTCTCCTGATTGCGCTCTGCCACTCCTGCTCATGAGGGCTCTAGTCATCTTCAGGGCCCACAGCTAAACCCGGCCCTGAAAGTCCTCGGAGAAGAAGATTGTGTCCCCGAGCCCTGCTAGGAAGCTCTATGTCATCTTAAAACCGGCCAACTGATCTGTCCGTTTTGGCCTCTGGCTGTTTCTGCCCCTTCTGAAGATGGTTCTTCGTCTCCTTGAGCGGTGCTTTGCCATGGCCAACAGGGCAGTGCCGTCCTCTCACCCGCGTGAGACGGGAGCATCAGTAGCACGGGGATGAGCGAGACCCAGACCAGAGCTCCACGGAACTGTATTCCGTCCCCCCTCATCAAGCCGAGCGGTCGCCACAGGCAGAGAACAGCATCATTATTAGTTTGCAAAAAGGAGTCATCAATTCCAGGCGAAAACCTGTTTCTTAGGCACAGCGCGGGGAGGCAAGCAAACCTCATCTCAGACAACGTGTCGCTTTGTGGTTCCCCCCTCGTTTTCCCCGTTTTCCCTCCCGGCTCCTTCGTCCCCGGCTCCGCGCGGGGTTCCCAGACGAGGCTGCCAGCAGCAGCACCGGCTCTGAAAGGCCCTTATGCAGATCTGCGAATACATAATTCCGAGCGAAGCCACCGCCACGTTCGCTCCTACTTTTTAACCTTATTGTGAGCTGAGGGAAAACGCTCCGGAACAAGAGCGGCCGAGGGGAATATGACACACGCAGGTTTTCCCACAGCCTTTCGCCCCGGCCCATTCTAATCCTATTGAGACGTTTGTGGCCGGAGGACAATGCGGGATTCCCGGCGGGGCCGGAGCGGAGGCTCCCGCTGCCGCCTGCCCAGGCCCTGCCGCAGCCCAGGGACCTGCTGCCCGTTGCCATGGGGATCCCCCAGCACGGGCACCCCCACTGGCCATCCTCCTCCTCCTCCTCATCCTCATCGTCATCCTCATCCGAGGCCTCATCCTCACCCTCCTCCTCTTCCTCCTCCTCCTCCTCCTTCTCCGCCTCATCCTCCTTCTCACCCTCATCCTCACTCTCATCCTCACCCTCACCTTCACCCTCACCCTCATCCTCACCTTCACCCTTACCCTCATCCTCACCCTCACCCTCATCCTCACCCTCATCCTCATCCTCACCCTCACCCTTATCCTCACCCTCATCCTCACCCTGCTCCTCATCCTCACCCTCATCCTCGTCGCCCACATTTGCAATGATTTCATCTCAGATGAGATGGAGTCAACCACTCCAAACTAGAAATGAGTGTTGGATGTATCTTGAAACATCCTCCTCCTTTTCCTTTTTTCCCCTCCTCCAAAACTAGACAAAAAAACCCAGTTATTTTTGAGTTAGATTTTGCAGGGT
>VWPW01021673.1:0-17835 GCA_013389825.1 Crypturellus undulatus | reverse complement strand
GCGCGAGCGGCGCCTGCCCGCCGCGGCCCCGCGCCCCTGAGGCGCCGCCGCCGCCGGGGAAGGGGCGGCCTCGGGGCCGCGGTGTCTCGAGTGTCTCGAGTGTCTCGAGTGTGTCGAGTGTGTCGAGTGTGTCGAGTGTCTCCACGTCGCGCTGTTCTTGGGGCCCTGTGGAGCTCCTGCCTCGCACCCGTGGGCTGCGCCATGTCCCCCGGCCACTCCGAGGAGCTCAGGGCCCGTGTCCCCGCGTTGAGACGTGTCCTTCTGCGCCGTGCCGTGTTCCCGTGTCACCCCGAGTGCCCCGGGGCCCAGCTGTGTTCCTGGGTCACGATGTGTTCCTCAGGGCTTTGCCATGTTCCTGGGTCACCCTGATGTACCTCGGGTGACCCTAGTGTTTTCTGGGTCACCTCACGTGTCTCATGATCCAGCCGTGTTCCTAGCTCCATGTACCTCAGGTCCATGCCACATTCCTGGGTCACTCCACATGGCCACCACTATGTACCCCATGCCTCCAGGTCACTTCCCAGGTTTCTCCCATGTCCCCAGAGCTCCCCAGGTCACCGCTGTGTCCCTGACGCCTCCTCAGCCGCCGCTGGGGCTCTCTTCTCCGCAGAGCTCCCAGCTCCTGCCAACATCCCCGTTTCCCAGCTGGGCCAAGGCCAGCGTGGTCTGCGGCAGCTCGGGCACTTGGCACCCGCTGGGCCACCACCAAAATGTCCTGGTGGTTAAAGGCTTCCTGCTGTCCCTACAGAGCCAAAAGAGGCTTCGTGGCAATGGGATCCCCACTATGTGCTGGTTTTTACCAACTCCGTGTCATTCTGGCTGGTGCTTGTGAAGGTGTCGGTGAAGACTGGCACTTCCCTGGGGTTCTCCAGACACATAGCTAAGAAAACGGAGAAAGTGAAAGCAAGGCAGGGAGGAAAACTCCGGAGCGGGGCATGGGAGAACTTTCCAAGGAAAGGAAAGTACTGGGTATCAGGAGGAAAGTGTTTTCAGAAGGGATTTTCAATACATGGGGTGAAAACAAAGCTAAAACATTAGACTAGTGACTAGTCAGACTGAGCCACATAGTCTTGTGATATGAAGTCTCGATCAACTTTTTGAATATACCATTTAAGAGCAAAAATGTGGTGACCCGAAGAACATTCCCTTGCTTAAGGATGCAGAAGTGCTGGAAGTGCTGGGGTATTTTATAAGAGTCCTTGTAATCAAATATTCTCTCTGCAGTAAAGAACCTTCACTCTTTTGTTGTGTGAGCGAACGCTCTCTTTGGTCACTTTTGAATGGCTCGGCTTTTAGTTTGTTTTGTGCCATGGCCTTTTGCTGTAATGCTGTGAGGCAAGGAGAGCTACAGATCTTAATAAATGTTCACTAGATTCTTCCTAGTTTCACAGATTTCATATTACTTCTCTTTTGTCTCCTGTCTAGAGGCTCATCAACAATATTCTTTGCCGACTTCCCTTTATTAGGCATCCAATTGTGTCCTCTGTTTTCTGCAATATCCCTTCTGAAGAGATGAACCGTGCAGCTCATAACCTCCAAGCGTGGCAGTGCAACACAACTGTGAAAAAGCATTTTAATATTTTTTCCACTATCTCCCATTCCTTCCATTGCGCTCCGGAGACATCATCAGTCCGACAGAAGGGATTAGCCTGAGCCAGAGGGTGAATAATGTGTCTAATGAAAGCAGCTGTGTTTATAATTCCCCTGGCATGTCTCCGCATGGAGCAACCTCGGTGCCCTCAGATCCCAGCGGTGCAGACTGTGCTTTGAGCGGAGAGTCAAGAAGCTGCCACGGAACTTTCTGTTTCTGGGACGGTGACCAGATCTGTGCTGGGGTGGTTATAGCACATCCCCTGCTGAAAAAATACTGAGCAGCTCTGTGTCCAGACGGGGACAAAAGGGAACATGGGATTAAAGGATGGCGGTGTTACAGCATTGGGTAAATATGGGAAGAGGCACCTCTCCAGCAGGATCTTTAGTGTATTGCAGCTCATATATGATGGGAGAGGCAGAGAAACTCCAGTGTGCCTAGTCCCTTAGGATAAATCTATACCACTAAATGAATCAGCTCGTGGGAACACTGCTGGAGACAGGATCAGGATCATCTGTAGTGATAAATGGCCGGAATGGTGCCTGGTGTGTGTTTGGTGCAGTACAGTCATCCCCTTCCCAGCCATTCCCCAGCAAGGCTCTGGAGCGGGAGCAGCCGGGAGCTTGGGACGCGAGGTGATTCTGTCAGCAGAGACTTGTGTTGGAGCAAAGGAGCCTGTTCCCAGCAGCAGGAATGGGGAGCTGAGAACAGGAGAACAGTACAAAGAGACCTGGATAAGGAAGGAGGTTGGCAGAAGTGGAGGCAGGGGTGGTGCGAAGGGTTTGGGGCTGTAGTGTGGATTGGAAAGCTCTGGAGCAGGAGGAGAGGGAAACTCGGTGTTCAGGGAGGGGGAGTGAGGAGGCATCAGGTGAGGCAGGAGAGCACAGGTGCCCGGCGTGTGCAGAAAGGCAGTTACTGCCCGGAGCCTCAGCCCCTGCTCGAGGCTGGGCATGCGAGGACACGACCGCGTCCTGGCTTGTCCCAGCTGCAGAGCTTGCCCGGATACGTCGCGCTGCAGACACGTCACCCCGCCGGGGCACCGCAGGCCTCCTGGAGCCGCTCTCCGAGGTTGCCTCCTGCCCACACAGCTTGGCCGGCGCTGCTCTGCCTCCAACGCACCCTCGCGATGCCCAGGCCTGGGAAGAGCCCTGCGCGGCGGGACGTGCCACGGACGTGCGCTCCCAGCAGGCTCCTCCACTCCTGCTGTCGCTCGGGGCTGGTTCTGTGCATGTTGCATCAAGCCAAAAGTGTTGCAACAAACAGGAATGTAAGAGATAGGGGTAGAGGCTGACCGTGACATGAAACACTAGACGCTATTCAGGAGACTCAATGTAATATTCCTTTTTGGATTTAGCTCCTTCAAGACATTGAGTCTGGAATGGATTTTTCAGCAGTTGCAATGACTTAGGCTGTAGCTGTCCGGTTTGGATGTGTGTTCAAGGCAGTGGCTGTTACACGTGCATCACCGTATACCTCAGCTCACCATCCTGCCCCGTACGGAGAGACAAAGCTGAGGGACACTCAGTGGTGGCTTGGCTACACCTAAGGGGCTGTCTGTATCCTTTGGCTGGTCATACCCAAGTGCAAATTAACTTTGACAGGCTCTGTTTTCCCATCAAATCTGCTTTCTGCAAGGTGCTGACAGCATCTTCAGGATTTCTTGTTTCTGCGCCATTGCGGTTTAAGATCTGGCTCTCTGAAATGCCGCAGGTCGCCGCCCTCGTGTGTCCCGCTCAAACTCTGTCTCTGCTGCCCTCTCGTGATGCCTTTGGGACCTGCCAGGCTTTGGGAAAGTCCTTCCTCAAAGTCTACCATTCCCTCCCTCTATAGGGACAGATTGCTCACTTACCCCGTTGAAATGAAATAGTCCAGTTTTGTTTGTGACTCAGCTTTTTTTTTTTTTTTTTTTTTTAGCTATATTTATTTCAAGATAACCAAGGCAGAGTGTTGTAGCTTTATTTCAAGATGTCCCAAGGCACAGTTCTGCTCTTAGGAGGGTCTGAGGAATTATGTTTTTGCCATGAAAAGAGGTGCTTTCTGAGACAAGTTACTTGGCGAACACCGAGTGAGCTGGGTTACACCAAGTGTCTGTGATGACATGGTGTGGAAAAGACCTAAAACCCGGGCCACTGAAACAGGTTGCCCACAGAGGTCCATCCTTGGCCATTTTCAATGTTCATGTGGATGAGGCCCTGAGTGACCCGATGAAGGTTGTTCTGAAGAGCACACAGGTTGCACCAGTGACCAGAGCAGCACAGCTGGGGACTGCCAAGTTGCAGCATGGCCTTTTGGGACTGACCCTCATCAGGAGGACCCTGGTACGTGAGTGCAGAGCATGGGCCATGGCTTGGCAAAGCGTTTCTGGGTGCATTTCCCCAAGCCTACACTTCCCAGCAGCTCCACAGGGCACTGGGCTGGGGGAAATCCTTGGTAGACTTAGTCAGACTTCCTCAGGATACCTAAATTAGGGCAGCTGAATCCTAGCCTGAGGGTCCAAGTGATAAAGCAGCCCAGGAAATTCAATGCTAATAAACTCAAAATAGCACCCACTGAAAATCCTGGTCAGTGCGTTTCCAGCAAGGGCCTTTGAGTGGCTCTTAGGCAACAGACCCCATGGGCAGATGGAGGCAGGTCCAGAGCCCATTGCTCTGTGTCTGCCGCACTGACTGTGCTCTCACCTGGGAGGCAACAGCCCAGCTCTACACTTAGCTGTGTGGACCTCAGGCACCATCACATCATCTGCTCTGCTCAAATAAAACTGTGCATATGCTGCCCTGGACCACTGGCAAAGCTTACATTTCGCATGGAGCACCTCGGAGTGCTGCTAAATTCCCATCAATCCCCGAGAAACACAGAAATCCTAGAGGTGTTGATAAGGGGGCTCTGGCTCAACCTCCCCCTTGACCAGCCCTTTTCCAGCATTTCCAGTGCTTTCATTCAGGGGCCTCCCAACTTTTTTCCCCCAGGACATCTTACTGGAGTGCTGTGGTTCTGGTTGCACCCCATATCCCTGATCAGAGCCGCGGTGCCTGACCCAGACCTGTGAACCCTGCCTGGGTGCTGCAACTCTGACCCCACTGCTCCTGCTTGCTGGACAGTTTTATTTCCCCATGTTGGCCAGCAGTATTCAGGGTACAGTACAGCGGCAAACGTTAATTTTGAAATCTTAATTAAAACACACTGTGAAAGCTTGATCTTAGCAATTTTATTCCAGCAGTGTTACAGAGGGAGAAGATAAGGCAGGATTTTCAGCCTCCCATTGCTTTGAGAGCTGAGCCACTATCTTTTACTTTGTGAGAACTAGCAGTAAATTACGACATGCAAACAGAGGCACTTAAAGAAGTTATACAATAACGAGAGGAAGGTAAACGCAGTACAAACCCAACTCACAAGTGTACATTTAATTCCTGCAGTCCTTTGTTACAGTCCTCTTGAAAAAATGATCTTGAAGTCTCAGAAGCTCCACAGCTCTTTCTACAGCCCTGGACTTTCTTGGATGCCCCTTCTGGCCACCACGGCACCATCCGGAGTCCTCTTGTCCCCACTGGGAGGTGCAGGAGGTCACAGGCCGCCTCTGTGGCTGACGCTGTTCCGGACGCTGATGTCCAAGAGCAGGAGAGCTCTCCACCTGCAGCTCAGTGCTCTGCACCGGAGAAACTGGTCAAGCATTGCCCTCAGAAATCCTGATGGTGGCTCCTTGCTTGTTGAGACACATTTGCTGCGGTTTGCGTGAGAGGCTGGGGCTTGAAAGCGGATGAGAAGGTGATGACCAGGACCTCAGGAACGGCTCTGTCTCTTCTGGAGCTGTTCGCTGCCGCCCTGAGCGGTGCCGGTGTCAGTGATGCTGGCGCCTGGCATGGATGGGCTCTGCGGCCTTTCTCTCCAGCCAGTCTGTCTTGCTCAAGATCCTCAGTTAAGACTTGCATGAGAATAATGCCAGCAAAGACGAGCAGCCACCGCTTGACTAAGTCTTTCTCCTGGCGTGGCAAATATTTTCTCACCCGGGCTGGGTACAACACCCTCCTGGCTTTCCTGCTGCGCTTTGTTGGAAGGCCCGGAGGTTTCCCAACTGTTCTGAGAGCAAACATCGAGCTGGATAGACTTTCTGAATTGCTTTTCAGCAGATCTGTGCTGGAGAAAATACCTTCTCCCGTGTAAGAGAGCATGTCCTTAGCAGCCTGCAGGAGTAGCTCTGAAAGCGGGGCGAATGCTATGGAAATGTCTCTTTGCTCAAAGATGTCTTTAAATCAAAAAGCAGACTGATGAAATACTATTCAGAAATATTGCTAATAACAACAGCACTTTTATTCTTTGTTGTTAAAGCAGATAATGCAGAACCCCAGAGCTGAACTCCTGGAGTGATTTATGTGTCTTCTGGAAAGCTCTTCTTCGATTTCTCTCCCCAACCTGTGCTATAAATACTTACTTTGCTGAGTGAAGTTGTCATGGGAGGAGCTCGTCTGACTCAAACTACTCTGGAATGTGTCTGCCCCCGGCACTAGTGTATCTGCCCCCGGGCACTCGCTGCTAACAAGGTGTAAGAGCTTGTTCCAAATTTTCTCCTTCCCAGTTCTGCTCTGCTTTATCACAAGATGTAGCTTCCAGATAGATCAGTGCTTCTGCTGGCGTTTCCTTCATTACAGTTCATGTATCTGCTCTAGAGAACAAAAGTTGAGTCTGAGGACAGACACATTCTCACACCTCCCAGCCCACCCACCAGTATATTTTTGGCCTTGGATTCAGGACCCCCCCATTTCTGTTACGACCCTGTGCAATCCCAGCACTGTGCTTCAGCCAACAGGCCACCTCAGCACTTGCTCTGGCAAGCTCCATCTCAGATATGCCCAGAAAAGGAAAAAAAAGCAACGTTTGTGTTCAGACTCTTTGTGCTTTATGATGACTAAACAGAGCCTAAAGGGCAGACTGCCCAGGAACCTGCTGGGGAATTCTCCAGCTCTTCCTGGGATCCTTATCATGAAGTTAGAAAATGTAGCTGTTCCAATCTATTAGTGCATGAGGTACGCTCACAAATACCTGCACCAAGCAGCTAGGAATGAAACACGGATCAAACATGGACTTCTGCAAAGTGTCTTTGACAATAGCATTTGGATCTCTAATGCAGAACCATATACCTTAGTTCCAGAGAGATGGAGGACAGAAATTACTGCTTCCCAAAGCACCTGACCATTATCTCAGTCAAGTCAAATCATGACAAGGCAACTCATAAAATGTAAGGGTTTGATTCAGGGAGCCTCTTTAGCCCCCATGTCTTGTGGAAGCTGATCAGAGTAGGGTGAGGTGACATGGACACGTCCCTTAACTCCAGCAGCTAAAGTTGCGTTTAGCGGCAGCAACCGAACACGCTCCCCACTGGACATCTGCCTCCCTCATCAGCACAAATTCCGTGCAAAGTCATCGTGCCCTCCCTGAAGCACGCGAATGGTTTAAAGGAAGCAGTGCGAAAATAACCTGTGAGGAGGGCTGCTGCTGTGCCCTGTGCTGCCCACTCTGGTCCCAACACGTGAATGAGTCAGGTTGGGAACTAGTAACGAATCCTCCCACTCCCAGGCCATGGGTTGCAGGTGGCCTTGGCTCAGTTTGGAGGGGAAAGTATCATTGGCACCTTGCTTGGGCAGCTGCCTAAGACATCTGGATGTTGAAGGAACATTGGATGTTAGAGGAAGACCAAAATCAAATAGTCAGCATTACTATTTAATCACTCCCTATATTTAACCTGGATCATATCCAAAGAGAGAGACGAATCAATCAAGTTTCTTCCAGGTCTGCCCCATCATATGAGTCTTGGTGCAGATAATATGCAGCTTCTGATGGACAGGAGTGCATCTAGGCAGCTAGGCCTCAGCAGAAGCTGGTTCTGGTACCAATAGCATCACCTTGTGATGCCAAACGTAGCTTGGCAAAGTTGCACATCTTGTGCATCTAGCGCATCTAATCCATCTCACCAGGACTACCCAGCACCTGGCTCTTGGGCATGAATAATAACCCAGCCTCAAAACAATTCCCAAGAATGGGGGCATTTACTTGTAGAGACAGACCCTTTTCTGACAATCATCGTTACCCATGAACTTATTATGATTATGCAGGGATGTATTTGCAAGTCCCAGGTGAGCTTGTCAAAGCAGGTCAATGGATTTGCCTCAAATTAGGTGAATGAATCAGCATCGGAAGCAGATCTTCCTACCCCCTAGGTACAAGGAGAAGGAAAAAAAAAAACTGAGTTTCATCAACCCACTCTAATCCTTCAATATATTTCACAGGGGCTGACACTGGCGAGGAGTGGCTGACACTGTAGTGTCTCCTGGCTTCTGTTTGTCTCTTTCTTCAGAGGAGGCTGCAGAGATCCCGGCGCACAGAGGGAATGTGGGGAATTTCAAGGTCCAAGAAATCCAAGTGTCTCCAGTGCCACTGAGAACTTTTCACAAGTCATTGAGTGAGACAGAGGGAAGAAGAGGTAGGCAGCACAGTCACACCCTACCAAGGCTTCACAGACACTCCTGGGCACCTGGGAGAGGGTGGCACTGGGCTGTGCACGGGGACAAGTCTGGCCCAGGGAGCTGCGACACTGCACATAGCTCTGGGGACCACAAGACATCAACTGTCCTGCAGGAGCCCAGAGAACAGGCCAAGGCTTGGAGCATTTCCTGGTGGTGCTTCCCCGTGCCTAGCTCCCTGGCAGGCTCTGGGCTGGGGGAATCCCAGGCAGGTTTCCTCAGGAGGTCTAAATTAGCATCGCTGAAGCCCAGCCTGAAGGACCGGCTGATAAAACAGCCCAGGAAACTCAGTGCCAATAAATCCAAAATAGCAGCACTGCAAAACCCGGTGGCGCCTCTCCAGCGAGGGGCCCCGAGCGCTCTCTGCGATGGGCCCCATGTTGGACAAGGAGTGGAAGCAGGTCTTGAGGCCTGCGCTGTGCCACCCTGTCCAGGCACGGTGACACGTCTGCAACAGGAGAGCACCAAGCCCAGCTGTGAGAAACCTGCCCCTTCCGCAGGTGTTTCCTGGAGAGAGCCACAAACCCTTTGATATCGCGCTAGGTGTAAGCTGCAATTTTGTACCTAATAGCTAGTAAAGTAATGGAACTGATAAAAGTATTAAGGGGAGGTGAACAGGGTTCTAGATTAGAGTATGCCAAAGAATTAATCATATGACTAGTTTCGATGCTGACATTCTCTTTCCTTTTAGTTCATGCCACCTGCAAAATCAACCTGTTTGGGGAATTACAGAGTAATTAACAATGTGCTTATCCAGGCACACACTTTACAGATGGAAGCACTGGAAACTTTGCATCTACATCCAGGCACAGAGACAAAATCAGTGCTGCAGCACAGCTCCTTTCATCCTGGGAAGTTCTACCTCAGCACATTGCAAATTCAGACTATGCAGATACTGAATATTAGGTAATAAAATCAGAGAAATTTTACCTAATCTTGTCCCAGCACAGTGATTTTGAAGCAAAATTAGCTGAGGAAAGGGGTTTGGGGCATGTCCTTTCCTGATAAGTGCCTGAAGGAGAATTGGCTGGCAAAAATAATTGCAGAGGGGCAACAAAACGAGGCAAATCACCTCATTTGAGGTGTTTCCAAAGCAGGCTCATACTCCACAGCTGTACTGATGCCTCTCCGAGAGATAGGTTTCTGTCATGAGCCACTGCACTAACTTTCCCTACAGAAGGGTGACGTTAAATTGGTGTGAGCTCGGTTCGTAGAATAAGCACCACAGAAAAGACCAGTTGTGTACTGGGTGGGAGAAAATGACAACTGAACTGCTCATGGGCACCAAGGGCTCACAGAAAGCAGGCAGCTTGTGAGGGCACCGAGGCCAAGCCCAGGGCTTCATTAGGCTCTCCTGTGTCCCCAGGTTCAGCGGGGACAACTCTGCAGCTGCTCTGCTCAGTTGGGTCTAGTGCCTCCCTGCTACACCTACACCCGTTCCCTAAAGCTTAACCTACATCTCACTGCCTGGACTTGACTCTGTGCCTGGCCTGGCAAAACGAGCTCCGCTTTCTGCCTCCTGTCAGCCTTTGGCACGTATGAAATGCCGTATCCTGTTTCACCTGAAGCGGCTCCCGCCTCGCTCGCCCCTGCCCGGTGCTGGCTGTGGCAGGCGGGCCGGCCCCGCGCGCCCGTGGCTCCTCCGCAGCCCAGTGCCCAAATATGGCTCCGCGCCGCAGCGCGCGCCGGCCGCAGCCCTGCATTACTTCATTCCTTGTATATGCAACACACCTATTTATACCATTTTAATGGCATGGTTGCCTTTCTCACAGTCGTATTCCTCATGCGGCACGGGAGAGCTGCCACATCCCTCTCCCTCTTCTGCTTCTGGCCCTTTGCTCCCCTCCTGCAATGCGCATTTGCTCACTCCAGACCTTTTCTCTCGGTTATACAAAGTGCTTTAAACTCCAAGCCTGATTTCTGAGATGCTTTGCAAGCTTCCCGGCTTGCTGTCCCCTCCCAACAGGCAGACCAGCTGCCAGCTCTGGCCTCCCCATCGCTCATGACAGTGTCAAATAGGATCCTTCTAGGGACAGATCCTTGGAAAACTCCTCCCAGTGCATCCTGCAAAGTGCTCAGCAGCAGTCAGGAGCTGTTCTTTGAATAGCTTCTTATTCTGGTAAAATTAGACTCTATGGACATNCTCCTCCCAGTGCATCCTTGCAAAGTGCTCAGCAGCAGTCAGGAGCTGTTCTTTGAATAGCTTCTTGGCAATCCTGGCAAAATTACACTTTATGGACATAACCATACTTCTAAAAAAATGCTACATGTTACTCTCCCTTCTCTTCCGCATGCTCACAGGTAATATATTTGCTCCCGTATTTCCCNTTGGAAAACTCCTCCCAGTGCATCCTGCAAAGTGCTCAGCAGCAGTCAGGAGCTGTTCTTTGAATAGCTTCTTATTCTGGTAAAATTAGACTCTCTGGACATAACCATACTTCTAAAAAAATGCTACACGTTACTCTCCCTTCTGGATGCTCACAGGTAATACATTTGCTCCTGTATTTCCCCAGGAAGGTAAGGTGTGTATTTCCCTGTGCCTCCATCCCCTTTCCAAGGAGAGGGGCTGCTTGTCCTCCCTCAGACTTTTAGAGTCTCACCCTGTATCTGCATGTGCATAACGGCCATTGCCGGATGTGAGGATTCCTGCTGCACTCTTGGATGAATTTCTTCACTCACAAGACGCTGGAAAAGCTCTAACGCACCTGAGCCATCCTTCAGCTGGTCTCCCCTGCTGCAACCCATGTTCTTCCCCTGCTGTCGCTGATGCGAAAATTACCAATCTATTTAGTGATGACTAGAGGGAAAAAAGCAATGAAGCGCTTGGCGTTGGGGTGGTCACTGTTAGCTTTNCTTGGATGAATTTCTTCACTCACAAGACGCTGGAAAAGCTCTAACGCACCTGAGCCATCCTTCAGTTGGTCTCCCCTGCTGCAACCCATGTTCTTCCCCTGCTGTCACTGATGTGAAAATTACCAATCCATTTAGTGATGACTAGAAGGAAAAAGGAATGAAGTGCTTGGCGTTGGGGTGGTCACCGTTAGCTTTCTTTCCCCTCCATGAAGAACCACCTTCCTTCAGCTTCTTGCTAAATGTAGACACGGTGCCCTGGGGACGCGTGGGCGGCCGTGGCGTGCGGGAGCTCGCGGGATACTGTGCGGTGGCCGTGTGCGCTGGCGAGCAGCCCTGGGCCGCTGCCTCGTGCCACCCAAGCAGCAGGTGCCCGCGGAAGACAGCATGGCCGGGCAGGATTCCGGCCGTACGGCCGGGCTTGCCANAGTGCTTGGCGTTGGGGTGGTCACCGTTAGCTTTCTTTCCCCTCCATGAAGAACCACCTTCCTTCAGCTTCTTGCTAAATGTAGACACGGTGCCCTGGGGACGCGTGGGCAGCCGTGGCGTGCAGGAGCTCACAGGGACACTGCAAGGCAGCCGCGCACACTGGCCTCCCACCACCCGAGCAGCAGGTGCCCGCAGAGGACAGCAAGGCTGGGCAGGATTCCGGCCGTACGGCCAGGCTTGCCAGCGTCAGCCGGCATTTCCACCTCTGGAAACTGTTTTAGACTGGCATGCTTGGCATAATGGAGCCAGCTCTGCTTAGCTCCTTCTTAGGAGCATTTAAAGACAAGATTTTTCTTGTGGAGCAAGTTGAAATTATCCAGGGCCCTGTCAGCAGGGCATGCGCAGGCCGGGCCTCAGCAGCGTTCAGGGAGAAACAGGACAGCCGTGCCGGGCTGAGCCCCCGCACCGGGCACAGGGGATGGCCGTGTCCCTCGCGCCGGGGTGTTCTTGGAGCTNAATTATCCAGGGCCCTGTCAGCAGGGCATGCGCAGGCCGGGCCTCAGCAGCGTTCAGGGAGAAACACGGGACAGCTGTGCTGGGCTGAGCCCCCGCGCCGGGCCCAGGGGGCCACTGTGTCCCTCGTGCTGGGGTGTCCTTGGAGCTGTGCCTGGGTGTCCCAGCGGCTCCTCGCCCACAGCCTGGGGGAGAGCTCGGCAAGGGGCTGCCAGGCTCTGGCCTTGCCGCGCAGCTCGTGCTGTGGGCTCTGTGATGGGCACCGTGGCCGCCCCAGCTCTGCTCCTTACTCCCTACCCAAGTTGGGGAGCCTCATTTGGCCTCAGGGCTGCCCCCGCAGCGCAGCCGCTCGCAGGGGCCAGAGGAGTGTGGGGCCCAGCCGCANATGGGCACCGTGGCCGCCCCAGCTCTGCCCCTTACTCCCTACCCAAGTCGGGGAGCCGCATTTGGCCTCAGGGCTGCCCACGCCACCGTGGTGACTCCCCACAGCGCAGCCGCTCGCGGAGGCCAGAGGAGTGTGGGGCCCAGCCGCGAGGCACACCTGGTGCCTCCAAGAGCCGAGGGACCATTGACAGGAGCCAGGATCACCCCAGATGGAGGAGGGCAGCCGGCCCGTGGCAGGACTAGCAACACCCCGGCTGCACGTCCACTCTGGGCGAAACCACCGCAGCCGGGTTGCTCACACACACCATGGTCTCTCCTGCTTCCCGGGGCCTCACTCTGTCCTCCCATCAGCTCCATCATTCACGCAGTCCCCCAGGGTGGCTTATGCCACCCAGCTCGGGGCACAAGGGCTGCCTGTGGCTCTGGACACCACCTCAGTGACCCAACGCAGCGTCCTGCAGGCTGCCTTCTGCCCCTGTTGCTGGGTCGCCCCCCCCAGGCATTTGCATGCTCTGCGAGACAGTTACTTCATATTTATTTTTAACCTTCTCCATCATTCCCAGTGTCTCGCCATCATTAGCACAGTAGCAGTTATCTCATCCTCACTATAGGCATATTTGGAATCGCTTTGTGTTTCCCCTAAGGGAGCTACAAAAAAAGCGCTTGCTGCACTCAGGCTGCACGTAACTCGGTGCATTGTTCCTCCCACATCCCCGGTGTGGTGTTCCTGCCGTAACCTTGGTGTGTTGTTCCTGCTGTAACCTTGGTGTGTTCCTCCCGTAGGCTCACCAGGCTTGGGCAGCTGAGTTCCCCGCAGATCTCCGGGCTTGCCAGACCCTGAAATGCTCTTTCTGCCACTCTGGCACTGTTGTCAGTGTCACTGCCCGTCTGCCACTCGTGAGCAAAAGCCTTTTGCACTCCAGGATGAGTCCGAGGGCCCTGTGTTGTAGACGTGCTCTGAGCTTGTTGAACACCCTCAGCAGCACGTTCTGTGCTCAAGCACAACCAGTGTGGCCACCGGGTGTTCCTTCAGCAGAGCCACACTGCACGCGTTCCGGATCTGGCCCTCCTCTCCCCTGCCTCTGCTTGCCATCCTCACACCCACTGAGCTTCCAACAAACCCTTCGCTATGCCTCATTCCCAGACAGGGACCCAACTGGCCGGGGGATCACTGTGCCTCTCAGACAGGATTTTCAAAAATGCTGTAGTGCTCTCTGGGTAGAAAACAGAGTCAGGACCTCTGGCCTACTCAAAAAGTAGAGATTTCACTTGTCCTTGAGAGAAGATATCACACTATGATTAAGTTTATCTTGAAAACGGGGCTTAGGAAGAAATAGGGAAAATTCCCTTCTTGACATCCCCCACCAAGTTCACAGGGAAGTTTTTAAGGCGGGGGAGCATGAAGTGGCTGAACAAGCAAAGGGGCTTTGCCCTTCCTGCTGTGAACACTCTACAGTGATGTGGTCTGAAAGAAACACCCAGCAAAGCTCTAGCCCTTGCTCCTACCTTAAGACGCACGGCTGCAACAGAACTGCGGGAGGAAAACCACATTTCGGTCAACTGGAAGAAACGCACTTTCAAAGATTTTATTTGTTTGTAGGAATTATTCCTCACGATAGCTCTGGAAGCAGGCTTTTGTGATGGAAGTCTTTGGAAACTCATTATTAGAAAGAGACAAATCAAACCAGCACAAACATCCACACGATTACATATCTGGCAGTCCACAGCAAATTGTACAAGGGGATCTAGGCACAAAACCAAACCTGACAAAGCAATGTCATAAATAACTGCTCAGTTTGCCTGCTCCAAACAAGACTACGTGCTTTTTCAAAGGTGCTTCCCAGCAACATGGTTTTTGAGTCTAAAGAACCTTTTGGGGCCTTACAGGCCTGAGAATAAGCCCAGGATTCCTGTTGCACTTGGCACAGACAGCCCAAAGCGTCTTTTCCAGTGTGTATTGCTTGATATCTGTCAGTTGCTATTTTGGGCTGTCTAGATAATGAATGTGGTGAAGTGTACCCAGAAGCAAAAAGCAGAAGAGCCCTTAGGACAAGTTGCCACCACCAGACCCTAAACAATCTGGCAGTTATTTGTGCACGAGCTGGCACATCCGAGCAGTCCTCGAGGCAAGCCCAAACAAACTTGCACAGTAGGAATCTTGCTGGAGGTGCCAAAGGTGAGCTAAGGTATGAGCTCAGAATAGCTACAACTTAGGAACTAATCCAAGGACACAAAAGAGTTTCAGAAGACTGTGATCACATAGGAACTGGAGGATGCAGAGCACTGACTGCCGGGGCATTTGGGTGACAAAAAAAGCCACAGATTGTTCCAGAGCTCCCCGCTGTCCCCTGGGCTGTCAGCATTGTCTCTGCTCTGCAGAGCCATCCACCTTGCACAAGACTAGCCAGAATGATCAGAGTAAAGGGGTGAAGACAGTGAAGCTATGGAAGGAATTATACAAGGCTCTGTGTACTACAGAGACAGTAAACCCAAATATGTTACTGTCTGTCTTCCTTCTATTTAGATTATCCCACAGTATCTGTTTTCATCCCACTGATCTTTCGTAGCAAATATTCCAAAAAAGTATGTAAGGAACACACAAAACACCCCCAAATTAAGGGAAGGTTGCTTGGACTTCCTTGACCATGCCTCATTCACAGAGCATTAGGAATGAGTGATGCATCTGGAGGAGAGCAGAGGTCACCCAGTAGAGTCTGGGCTGCTGTCTCATCACCTCCAATGCTCTTACAAAGTGTGCACTGGGACGGAACTAGGACTGGTCCGAGAAAACCATGGCCACAGTCCGCTATAATGTACTCGTCTCTAAGAATTCTGCTAATCCCGAGAGCAGGATTTGCTCTCTGCAGTAAACCACTACAGTAAATTGACTTTGGCCACAACCTGCTTGCAGCCTGTTGTGGAGTACTGCTTATCCCCTGTAGTGTAGTAACTAAGCTGACTGGCTAAATTTTCAATATGGTTCTCGTCAGGATACAGCCCTTCCCTCCTCATCTCCTCTAGAAAACAGTTTATGACGTGACTTTTCTCTAGAAGAACAAACGGGACAATGTCCGCAGACTTCCAGAGCGGGTGGGCTTGGATCAGTACAGGTTGGATGATCTTCAGCAGTTCTTCAATTCCCCTTTGCTGGTGCAGAAGCTCAGTGGATGCATTCTGGATAACAAACTTTGTTATTTCACTACCTCCTATGTTGCTTATTAAAATGTAGATGGCATTGAGGAACTCATTGGTTTGATTGGGTTCAAAGAATTGACTGAGAGTATCCAGCAGGACTGGAGACATGAGTTCAACTTCATCCAGAATAAATAGTGGTATCTTCTCTTCTATTTCAGCTCTTGTAACCATGTCAGAAATCTTCTCAGACAAATCTATTTGGCAACTAAGTTCACTTACCCCACTTGGACAGTGATGCATCACAAAGTACTGAAGTACAAAGTCATTGTCCATGACGGAACGAAAATGTTTGGCCAACAGCCAGCCAACATGGCTCTTCCCAACTCCTCCCGGACCATTTAAAGAGATAATCAGAGGCTTGTTGTGTATGTGGGTAGCCAGATAGTCTTTTAGCAGTTCCATAATACTTTCTACAGCAACATTTTGCCCAAATACTTCCCGGTGCATCGTTTTCTCCAGACCCTCTAGGTCGTATTTTTGGAGGTTATCATCCAAGTTCTCAATAGCATTTAGAATCTGAAAGAAGATAATAACAACAAGCAGGAGAAGGCACCGTTTTGCATTGCTCTTCTCCTCTGTTGGAAGATATCTTTTTGTTTTATCCGGATACAGGACTATCCTAGACTTCCTACGTTTCTTCTTCCGCCTGCATTTACTCATAGCATAATGGTCCACGGATGTGTCAAAGGTGAAGTACTGTGAATTTTCAAAGCTGCTCTGATTAAAGAAGGACATAGGAGAGCCATACAGGCTAGTTCGGTTCATGGAAATCTGCCTTTGAAGCAGCCTTGTTTGGACCCGCTCTGAAGATTTTTCTCTCGGGAGCTCTAAATGCAGACGACTTTTCTTTTGCCTTCGGATTTGTCGCCGAATGCGGATGATAGCCCGCAAGGGAGAAGAAATGGAGGCGATTTTCTTGGGAGCAGCAAGAGTCTCTGCGTGAGGTGCCTCTTCTTTTGCATCACTCTCAGCACTAGGTGTCTCCCCTTCAGTATCGCTCTCAGTACTGGGTGTCTCTCCTTCCCTGTCACTCTCAGAACCAAGTACCTTTTCTTTTGCGTCACTCCCCACACTGGGCATCTCTCCTTCAGCATCACGCTCAGCACAGGGCTCCTCTCCTTCCCCATGACGCTCGGCACAGGACTCCTCTCCTTTATCCTTGCTCTCCGCACCGGGCACCTCCCCTTCTGCATGGCTCTCGGCACAGGTCACCTCTCCTCCTGCATCACTCATGGTACAGGCCACGTCCCCTCCTGCATCCCCTGCGGCAGCAGGCAGTTCTCCATCCCCCGCAGCACAGGGCAGCTCTCCATCCATCGCGTTTGTTCTTACAGCCCATTCACATTCTTTTCTTTCTGAAAACAAACAAACAAAAAAGAAAATGTGAGAACTCCCTTGTAAGATCAGGAAGTAACCGATCAAAAGTCTATTTATAGTCTATTTTAGCAAAGAAAGGCTGAAACAATTATGCAGCCAAATCAGAAAGATGCCCCATCTTATAGGCAGAAGGATTAACTGTAGTGGGTGTCTGAGCTAGAGTGGCAGAGCAAAGCTAACTTTTCAGAAGATATTTTAAGCACACAAACTTCCTGTGACTGGCAAAGGGAAAATGGGCGAAACTGAGATCCTACCTCCCATCACAGGCACTACATGTTTCAAACCCTGAACTTGGTCGACTTGCTCAGAAAACACCCAGGAGCTGATCAGCCCCCTGGAGCCCTAGCCTCCCTCACAGAACTACCCAATGGCACCAAAACCAGCCAACGTAGTCAGCAAGAACCCAGGAAAGGGCTGAGCTGAGGCCTGAGATAGTTTGCTGTCCATATGAAGCTGTTCTGGACAGGAAGGGCGAGGGCAGAGTGTGAACAAATGCAGGAGGGGCACCCGCACGTCAGGGACTGGGAATACAATGACAGATGAAATTGGGTGTAAATAAACCAAGTGGCACCTAGGAGAAAAGACAACCCTGGCTTCACACGCAGAGGGAAGGCTCCAAGCTGGCCCTCACCCAGAGCAACAGGTGGGTGATACAACACATACTGTCACGAACACACCAGCTCAGCCCTCAGCAGCGAGCAAAAAGAAAAACCTACATTAGGAGTGATTCGGAGCAGAACAAAAAATTAAATGTCAAACACTATCCTGCCACTACATAAAACCCTGATTTACCCAAATATTGACTTGTGTGTGCAGTTCTCAGGCCTCGTACGAGGAAGGTGGAAGCAGAACTACAACAGGTGCTGAGACCGGCACTGCAGGACTGGAGACAAGGACCGGCCTCCTGGCAGAGAACAACTCAGCAACCAGGAGCCTTCAGCAGAGGAAGATGCAACAAATCTACAAAATTCTAAGTGCTGAGCA
>VWPW01021672.1:0-41627 GCA_013389825.1 Crypturellus undulatus | reverse complement strand
GCCTCTGGCAGTGAAACTGGCTGAGATGTAGCTCAGAGCATCTACTACAGCCCTCAGACAGGCAGGACATGCAGAACTCCTGTACTTGGCCAGGCAGACCCCAGTCCTCTTAGTGCTCAGACTGGGTCAGCCTTGAAGGTCTGCAAGGAGACAGAAGAGCACAGGCAACAGGACGGTGCAGACATGAGAACCGACCTGCACAACTCCTCTGCACTGCCCGTTTTCTAAAATTGCATCCTCACTCCTCTCTTACGCTGTACTACAGGGGCGCAGGACTCATTTCCCACCATCAGCGAGGTATTTCTGCTCCAGCAGTCCTGTTATTGAACATCTGAGACCAGGGCTGAAGGGGAGTATTGGGGAAATCCTTTCCATCCTGCACCTGCCCAGCAGGAAGAGGGTTTCACTCTGCAAGGCTGTTATTTCAGTAATGCAAGGTTTTTAAAAGCAACTTGGCCTAATCTGCGAGCTTTCAGAGCCCGCTTTCAAATGCAAGGTCCTGTTTAGTTTTAGCACATCAACAGCATGCTTTCTTAGCCTATCTGTATGCATTATCTACTGCTGTAATGTATCATGTACTGAACTACAGTATCATTACAGGTAAGTGCTCAGGTTTAAATGCAAACATAATTGCATAATGTGGTACAGCCAGGAAGAATAATGCAGGAAATAGAGCCAGCTCCATCTGATAGTGCAATCTGACTGGAACGCTGACCGTTCGGATCAAACACGCGACCCAGATGGGGCAACCAAGAATAAAAGGGCTTTGTGGTATCTTTATTGTCATCATCAAAAACACTTATCTGCCAGAAAGGTAAAAAGGTGAAGATGAGACTTCTACAGGAGAGGTCATATAAACAATAGGACAGTGTGCGGTTACAATAGCAAAAGCTACAACAGTACTTTAACTTCAAGCCAAATTTTCCAAGCCGTAGTGGGAACTTGAGTGTTAAATGGCATTTAGAAGGATGAGGACACACATAGCATTTCCTGGCAGCTAAGGATATCTATTTAATTGTAACAAGTTCAGCTACAGCCCTGCCACGGAAGTAGCTGTACAAATAAAACAGCAGAGTTCCTGACTCACAGGATCAACCAAACAGCAGCACATCCACTGCAAAATCATGTACTAGTTTAATGAACTGATTTTATGTAGACGAATTAAAATTAGAATCGATTCCTAGTTCACTTCTCTCTCTTAAATACTTTTTTCCTTTTTTTTTTTTTTTTCAATTGATTGAGTTCAGAGTGCCGTACGATCAGCAATTCCAACAGGGACACAGGCAGCACCACGGCGCAAACCTGGATGGAGCTGAAGATAATTTGCTGATCTGCTGTGCTATGAACAACTGTGCTCCAGCCCAAGAGTATCACGCAGCCACGGGACAGTAACCTCTTAGACTGCTCCTGCCCTTTCCAAGAGATTTTAGACCAAATTAATTTGAACGAGGCAGCACGACAAAGAGTAGCGTGAGACGGAGCCTTGCGAACAGCGGGCTGAACTGAGAGGCCTTTGAGGAGAAAGAGCACAAACTGCTGCTGTTTGGGCTCTAAAGCCGCCCCTCTGCCATTTGGGGCTCTGACAGCTCGTCTTTGTTGGGAACGCATATTCCTTGGAATAACGTGTGTCCCGTGGTGTCCCGTGGCTTTCGCCGTCCGCCCTCCCACGCACACATCTGTCTACCAGGACATGAAGCCCGTTTCCCTTTCCCAAGGGCACGGTGTCACCCGAGTCCCTGGAGGCTCTCAAGTGCATAGGGATGTGGTGTGCTGCAAGCTGCATGTCCAGCATCTTCCTAGGGCAAACATCCCCACGAGGGCACAGAGGGGTTCGAGATAACAAGAAGCAACATCCAGAGTCTCGGGGAGAGGAAAACCAGGGAAAGACAGATCTCTGGGAGCATCATTTCTATGACTAACGTTTCTATGACTAACTGCTCCTTCCCTGTTGTTTCATGTCTCTTTACCCTCTCTATGGGTCACCCTGAACATCTAAACTGCCCTGCAGCCCCAGTGAGGGCCTATGAAGAGGAGTCCTCGACACAAAGCAAAAACCATATCTCTCAATTGCAAAACACAGGCGAAAGCGGGAAGAAAAAGGGTGAAAACGAGCAAGTGAGCTAGGAAGAGAAAGAGGGAGAGGGAGCAAAAGAGCAAGAAAATGAAAAACTGAGCCTGAACCTTGACCAGAGTCACAGACCCAAGGAAGAAGTGTGAAAGCAGGGAAATAAATCAATAAGCAAAACGGCAATCTCTTTCCTTAATTTTATATGAGGAAGTCAAATTTACTGAGCTCCTCTCAAGCTGTCTTTGGCTAAAATCACCACTAACGAGCTCTGACATCTGAAATTTAACTGGACGTGAGCTAACAGCTCCCAGCCCTGCGCCACCCATGAAGTTCACGGAGAATATTTTGTTAAAGCCACAGACGGGAAAGACGGAGGGGTCGCGGGGAAGTGTTTATAGCGCCCGCTTCACCTGCTGCTCCCCGGCCCGGGGACGTCTGCTTTCCTTCACGGAGCTCCATCCCCTCTGCTCCTGCCTTCACGGGCTCCTTTTTACAAGGTGGCCCTTACGAGCCCTTAATGAAGCACTTTGCTCCACGGCTATTTACGAGGACGCGTTGGGAATGAGGGACTTCCCCACATAGGGCTGCTGCATGGGGAAATGCACCCAGCGTTCAGCAAGCAGTGTGTTAAATCAGTCTATCAGCGGGTTATTAAGGAGTTAAAGGTGACATGAAAACAGGCTGTTTTTCTATTGGCAATCACATAAAATTAACCCTTTCGTTAAAGAGAGAGTGAAAGCTCTAGCGGTTTAATTTCGGCAAGACTGTTTAACTGTTTAATTTCAGCCTGGTGGAAAACACTGTAGATACAGAAGGAGCCTGGTGCTCTACAACCCATGGCTGATGCTAACCAAGCCACTTGCATTAGCAGCTCTAATCCTGCCAGCACAGACCCGTGTTAATAAAAACCCTGCAGAACTCAGTGCATTTATAGATTCACCTATGTTTATCTCAAAGTATCTGTGAATAAACCACCCATGAGCAGTAGCAGTAGGGCTATGGAGCTGCTACACCACCCAGCACGTGCCAATATAGGCTCAGCATTTGCCAAGGATGAGGATTATCAATTTTAATGTAGATAAGAGAACAAGAATGTTCAGAGGTTCTGAATGTGCTTAGTCATAGACCTTAAGGCATTGGTCTGGGCCTTACAGTGACTTTAGGTACCTAAAAAGAAGCTTCAAGAAAAAAAAAAAGAAAAAAAAAAACTAATAGTGGCAATAATGATAATTAACCTCTGATTATTGCTTCAGCTTAGAGACGTGCCTATTTCACAGCCATTTGGTGGTGCCAAAGATATATATCCATCCAGATCCAGCCACTGCAAGGATTCTTCCAACTAACCCAACCTGACCACATCCACGCTTCTAAACAACATTACCACATGCCAGACCCTTATGGAATGGGTAATCCAAGACCAAGTGGCCTAATACTGGCCATCCTTCCCTCTAAAATTGCCCAAACATTGAAGGAGTTGATTAGAGTCTCTGTCATAATTAAACAAGAAAGTGGCAACAAGACTCTGTGGAAGAGCCTGGGAGCAAACAGCAAGAAATTTTGACCACAGTCCCCCAGGAAGGCTTCCCCAAACCCTCCTGACACTAATTCAAGCCTTGGCTTTCTGACAGTAAGGGAAAAGCTTTATTCTGTTCCCCTTCAAAATGACAGTTTTCAGTCTGAAGACACATTTCTTTAAAGAGTGGGGAGCCGGGACACATGGAAAGGGGACAACGGAAACCTGTTTTCTCATTAAATGGAACCAAGTTAACTTTAGCTTTTGCTTCAGATAACGAAGATGGGCAGCCCATTGTGGAGGCAGCATCTGGCATGAGCAATAGGGGAGAACAGGACGCCCCAAATGGGCACAAGCAATTTAGGGACCAGTGTCTCAGAGACCCTCAAAAGATGGTAAGATGACAAAATAATAATAAAAATAAAAAAATAAAATGGGGGTATTCAAAATGGAAAGAAAAAACATGTTATAGTTGTTCAGCCTTTGATGTTCATTCTCACAAAGGGGAGAAGAAACAGTTAAACCTTAAATCAGGAGGCAAAAAGTTACAGCAAAAAAAATGAATAAAATAAAAACAGAACAAACAAAAAAAAAAGAATCAAAAACCCATACCACCAGCACATCTCCTAAATTTCCCATTGCAGCCCAAGGCCCATCCCATTAAAAAAAAAATAAAAAATAGGAAAAAAAATGAGTGGAAGAAAGGGAAGCAATTTTGCTTCTCCTTTCCCCACACACCTAGCAGCCACTTTTTTTATTATTTATTTATTTACCTCCCTGTTTCAGAGCAAGGCCCTTATTTTCTCATTTAGTCCAACAGAGATTGTCCTCCTGGAATGACCTTTTTTTTTTTTCCCTTTCTTCTTTTTCTCTCTCCTTCTCTCCCTCTTGCTCCCCCCTCCTCCTCACCGCCTGCAGGCCATTGCCCTCGTGCCAGTAACTAGATAACACACTCTATCAGAGATTTTTTAAAAAATCATTGCAAAGGCACTGGGGCTGATAGTGGCATCAATCCTAGCCTGACACGGGCTCGGGTCAACCATTTATCTCTTCACATTGCCTGTGGTTACTGCGAAGGCCATCTTGGTTCCCTACATCTTAACAGGCTTGCAGATGGTACCTCTGCCTGCCCCGACAGCATCCGCACCCCACGCCTGCCTTTTGCTTTAATTTTATTAATTCATTAGGGATCTCTCCTCTTCCTTGCTGTGAGACTTACAGACCTGGGTTGGTTTAGCAGCCTTCCCCCCATCCACCCCAAAACAACAACACCAAGTGTTGTTGACCAAGTAGGTTAAGAAATAAAGAATATAAAGAAGCAAAGGTAGTTGCACAATTAAAAATAGCATATATGGCATACACAATACTTTAGTCGGTGAGGATTTTCATCAAGCCCTATTGTGTGGTATTGTCATTTTGAGCTATTTACACTGCCAAAGCACCCAGGAGCCATAACCAAAGGCCAACAAACCGTAAAGGCAGATGCTGTCAGAAGAGGATCCCCTCTGAAAAAAGTTAAAGAAAAACTCTTCCCTCAGCCCCATATAGATGCGATTATTATGGCCAAATGAAATGATATGGGGTACCACTGCATCTGGGGAAAGCCTGAAGTCTGGGAAACGGAGAGCAGATGGAATAGGATGGTCAGAAGGGAAACAAAGGGACAGAGTATAGGGGTGAGAGGATGTTTAGGAGTGTACCAAACTCTGAAGGCAAGGAAAAGTTCCAAATATCTCCAATACCTAAAAGTATTTCATCTCCTTCTTCAGCCTCGAAATTTTGTGGTATCCAGAGAGATGGCAAATGGGGAAAATGAAAGCAAGGAAAGAAAAGATTTTGGAGACCTTGTCTTGGTCACATTCAGCAGAAGCTGAATGGCCAGCTCTCTAAAGTGACTATATCTCAGACAGTCTTTACTTTGTGGCTTAGAAGCNAAAAAAAAAAAAAAAAAAAAAAAAAAAAAAAAAAGTAATAAGCTACTTACTAAATCTCAAGAACTTTGCTTAATGCTCTGCTTAAAAACAAACTAAAGGCAGAGCAGCATACGCAGGCAGAGCCGTAATCCGGGATGGCATTTTTATCTAGCAAGTTATTTTTTATTAGCCTTCCATTTCTTAATGGGGACCCCTCGAGGGTTGGGTTGCAGAGGACTCACTAGTACACCAGTTCAGCTTCCCTTCGATTGACTTAATACACGTGGCATCTGCCCTCCGACAAACATTATATTACCCATCTGGGCCAGAGGAGTGGGAGCCAGTGCAGGGAAACATTGCTCAAGCAGCATGCTGGCATGATGATTAGGTCTGGTCCAGTGATCTGGAATAATAATCTGAAGGCTCACTAAGCATAATAGGTTCGGAAACATCCCAGCCTGGTCAGACCTTCCCATGAGCATCCTTTACATGTGTTATCGGTGTGTTTTGCATGTCTCATCAGTGTCACAGCGGCTGACGTCTCATTATGCATCCAAGGTGGAAGTGGACAGGTAGTGACTGAGCATTAGAACTTTCCTTTTCCTTTTTATTATTTAATTCATATCTTTCCATTATCCGATGTATCATGAAACTGTGAACTAATTAAGTCCTATGGGATATATACAATCATTGCCAGACTTTTTTTCCCCTCCTCCCTTCTCCTTTCAGTGTGCTAAATTGCATTATACAGTGATATAAAAATAATTCCGCAGTTCTTCCTGAGCTAATAATGGAGCAAGTGACAAACACTAACGATGCGAAATTGAACTGTGGGGCAGAGGCCTGCTGCCTGCTTCGTGTGACCTGATTAAGTCATAGTCCTTCATAGTCCTTCCAAAAGCAGGCAAGTTTCAGTTTCCAAAGCATTTGGCAGAGGGAGAATATTCAAGCACATACCCGATCCCAGGAAAAGGCTGAGTCAGTAAAGCAAGGGATAAAACTTGAGGTGATGGTTATGACCATATCTTAAATGGAAATACAGTTATTTTCCTCCATTGAGGGTCACAGTTTAGAGTTTTTAAATGAGTTCAGCTAAATAGTGAATTCAGGTAATTGGTCTACGAGAGAAGCCTCTGCATACCACATGCAATATGAAAAGGACAGTCAGCATTTCTCAAAAATACCATCTAATTTTGGGTGACAGCTGCAGCCCAAGTTTCAAGCAAAGGCAGGTAGAAATAAGAGGAGGAAGAACTTACTTTCATGCAAAATTAAACATCCAAAAAATTAAAGCGTCTAGAGTTAAGCTCTTGATTTTCATTAAAATTGATCTTCGTATGCATTTATGAGGAAAAAACATAGAAGTCTTTAGAAGAAAATCAAGGGTTTGTATCTGGGTAGAGTGAACCTCTGTTATCTGAGGTTAACACATATGTCAGACAACCAAAACCAGTTCAGGGAACATCTCATTAATTCATGCAGAAAGAATGCACACAGTGTTTGCTAATCTCTGCAGATATTTTGGTGTCCCTGGCTTCTGCATGCACGTGCCATTTACACAACCAGGGAGGCAATGCCATGGGAATGCACATAATATATTTGGGATCTGACCTGAAATAATGGAAGAATGTGCCAGACTGGCAACAGTTTAATAGTCCCAACCAAGCTGAGCCTGATTCCTGGCTTAAACATTACCTGTTTAATGCAATTTTCAGCAAGGTTCATTCACAGATCAAAAGTGAATTTGTGGACTAATCAAGTGCACATATCCAATATCAGGATATTGTTCTGCAGATTTGGGCAAGAAAAAACAGGTTATTTCCAGTGCAAAGAACCTGCTAGTCAAGGAAAGCTGATCCAGTTGGCAGACGTGTGTCCACAACTTGCAAGCCTAGGACTCTTGCACATGGATTTGTCCTCAATGTCCCTAGGTCCTGTCTGTGACAAAGGATAATGAGGCTGTTGGAATCATCATAGAAACACAGACCTGGAAGAGATCACCGTGTCACCAGCGCTGGGTTCCCCAATCCTGCAGTGTCACCTGGTTCCTCTCATACTCCGTGTTCCCTCTGCTGCAAAACCTGCTCACACTCCATTCCGTGTTTTTCTCGTTTCCACCCCACATCCCTGCATGGACCCTCTGCACCCAAATCCCAGATGACTGTGGCATTTTTTTTTCTATTACGTTAAGAACTAGCCTCATTAGGTGTTTTATAAAGACAGAAGACAACAGGCTCTCACCCTAAAGCTTGTGCCCCTTAGATTCAAATTCCAAAATTTAGAGGGTGGGTTTTTTTTTTTTTTTTTTTGCTTTTCTCTCCTTAACCAAAGTTTTTCTCTTCTCTTCCCTCCATGCTCCTGGTAGCAAAGTCTTTGCTACTTTTACCAGACATTCTGTGATGCTTCTTTTTGTTCCAACACTGTCCTGGAGCTAATCCAGGGAGGTTTACTCATCCCTGCCTAAAGCCTCCCACAAAGCCAAGCCTTGCTAAGACGCTGCTGACTTCTCAGCCTGCCTGAGCATCGTTCAGAAAAGCGTGCAGGAAACAAAACAACTGATTGCTGTAGCTACATTTGCTGACAGCAGCTAAGGATTATGCCCAGTCTTTATGAACTGCTTTGAGATCTGCGTGTGAGTGCCAGGTGTTATTATAAAAAGATGCAGTCCCATTACTTTCATGCCAAGTTGTGTTGCCTGTTAATAACACCATTATCCTAAGGCACGTGGTGCTATTAATGCATTTCAGTGCTTGGTGCTGAACCTGGGGACCATTATTTCCACTGGAAAGGTAAGGCCAGCTCACATGACATGATTTAAACCTCTACAGTGAAGCATGCGCATACTGCACCGAGTCATAAATCTTCACAAGATGCTGTCAGCCAGGAAGGGACCCAAATTGAAACCATTTATCTGAACTCCCCACCCACCCACCTCTATTCACCCAGGCCAGTTTTGGGAAGAGGGATAAAATGATCCCAAACACCCTCTGGATTCATTAAGTAGAAGTCAGTGCTGAATCTGAAAGCACTGCTGGTTTTGCCCTGCTTCCTCTACATTCATTCATTTAAAACACCTAAGACTTTGTGAATTTTCCTCGCTTTGTACTGAGCAACCAGGGACAAACCTCACAATGTCTTCCTATTCCTGCTCCTGCCTGAACCAGGGAAAATATAGATGGATCTTCATGTCCTTACTGAGACTATGGACTTAAGAGTCGATCAGGCTGGAGCTGACAGGAGATGACGGGTCCTTGGGCTACATGGACCCAGATATCCTTAGCATATTTAGGAATGAAAATTTAAAGGAAAGGAAAGGAGAATTTAAAGGAAAGATGCTGGCCTACACACTTTGCTTTGCGGGCCTCCTAAAGTGGTTAAATAATAATTTTGGGGGATGTTTTTCCCCATAGCAGTGCATGTTTCTGGAAGCATAACTAGCGATGCTGGTGAGGGAATAACTGTGGAAAAGAAGCCAGCTCACATTGTTCGGAGTACAAAAAAAGATGGGAAATCATGAAGGTTGGCGGCAAAAATAGGGATAAGGTTGTATGTGATATTCCCTTACAGGCCAAGAACAGACTTAAAATTTTTGATGTGTTGTTTTTCTTTAAACGGAAGAGAGGAAAGAAGATGTGTTTTAGGAGACTCAGTTGCATGGTAGCCAACATCTAAAATATGTATCCAGGGCAAATTCAGAGACTCCTGCCTGAATAAAAACTTCAAAATTTGTTGTTAGAAACAAGACAAATGTATTTTGCCAGGACATTGTACCTACTTCTGGGTTGGGGAGGAGGTAAAGAAATTCACTGCTTATATCGGAGTTCAAAACTACCGTGACATCTTTGATATCAAACCCTAGGAAGAAGAAAAATAAAAAATAGAGAGAGACTTCAGTTTCTTAGGTCTCATCTATACTAAGATGAATTTGTAGTAATTTGACTTACTAGGGAAAAGACAACATTTATTCTGACAAATCAGGTGTCCAAATCATCCCATCGGTGGTGTCATTGCAGGAGCTTGAAATGAAATATTTGACTTTCCCCAAAAATCTTCCCCTCCTCGTCAAATTCTATGTCACGAGTGGTACAACCAAGTACTTCAGCTTAACACCCACAAACTCTCAAAGCGGGTTTTAGGTTGACAATGAACATTCATAGATATTATGATTTTAAGAGTTATATTTTTAAGAGTTATAAGAATCATAGTTTTTGATTTGTTTTACAAAATGAAATTTGCTAAGGTCTTTTTCTTTGTTATACCCACACGTAGCCCTGGAGAGACTGTCTCATTTTATTTCTGATGCTGAAGAGGAGCAAAAAATCCCCCGAATGTAACCAGAGCTGAACCAATGCCGAATGCTAAATTTCTGCAGGAGAGCTGAAACTCCATGTCTCACACCTAGGGTATGTTATCAAGTGACAATGATAACAGAAAATAGCATTTTTTAAATAGAATTTGCATTTATATAAAAAGGAGATTGTTAAAAACAAAGACATACACTGTCCAGAAAATAAGGTAAAGCTCATTTATGTCTCATAAAATACATGATTAACCAGTTAACCATTAATACAGCTGCACTGTATTAGAATTGCTATTCAAAGTTGGAAAGCATTTAATATTATATATTGCTGCTGCTCAGCCTAAATTGTTTTTTTTTTTTGCCCCCTTTAAATGTACACAATATTACAAATTTAATTTTAAGCTGTTTGAATCAGTCTGTAAAAAAGATTTGATTATACCTGAGTGTTCTGGCCCCAGTTTTTCCATATCTCAGTAATCTTGGCGGTAATTGGCTGATTAGCTCCCTCACACTCCATCTCTGCCTCAGTTTCCATGGTAATGTTACAGGAGCTATTATAGATGAGAACTTCATCTCTTTCCACTTTAGGGCTGAAACGAGAAGGGAGGTTAAATGGGGTGTCATCAATCTTAATGAAATGCAATTATTTTTACTCTTATTAATCATTGCAAGCCATTAGCTTGTGGCAACTCCTGGCCACCATTTGTCAAACTTTGCAAATTTCTGTAATTTTGTTTCCATTCTTTTATTGTTTATTTGTTTTTTTTTTTCCCCCCTTTATCTGCACACACTCCCGATGAAAACACACGCAGTAAATATCTCTTAGTGATGCCTTTCTGCTTCCCCAAACTATTACAAATAGCAGCAAACGCCGTTCTAGGACCAAGCGAGGAAGATCAGCGCAGACAACAGCGAGGGAAGCAGCAGCGTTGGGATCAAAGCTGGACTCCTACGTGGAGCAGGTTCTGCTCGTGAATCCCCCCTCCCCGTCTTACTCACACTTAGCAATGGGGAATGAATAACTTGCAACTCCCTTAGGGCAAGGGGAGAAATTGGAAAAACCACACAACTGGCTAACTGGTCCCTAATTCCAACTGTGAAAAAATGAGCTCATTTAGGGGCTCCAATTCCTGCTACCCAGCTGATTGCAATGATGCTTTGTTGCTGGCGTTGGAACATTAACTTAGTAAATTAATTAAACTTACTTAACAGCCCAGACTAAGCAGATTCGATATATGTGCCAGTTATACTAACAAATGTTTGCTCTCAAGTCTCCTCTTTTCATAGAGGGAAGGAGTAGTGACAAGGTGATGTGGATGAGATATTTTTACATGGTCGCGCTGATGTTAGCTGCTGACCCAACTGTAGAACCCAAAGTCCCTCAGAATGAATGGAAAACTACTCTAGACTCCAACTGGCTTTGGATAAGGCCAGGATAATCCAGAATCACTTCACTTTTATTCCTTCCCCTCCCTTCTTCCTTTCCCCTCATTGATACCTTGTAGGAAGGAGAGCAAAGAGGAGGTAAATTATAGCAACACAGACACATCCAGGTTTTATTCCACCGTTCTGACTTCCTAAGGGGATTTACTAAGCAAGGCAGAACAGATAGTTAGGAGCAGGATTTTCAAAGGTCTTCAGATGCCTGAAAATCCCATCTAAAAGGATTTTTGGAAGTGCTTAAATAAATTAGGTGCCTAAATTCTACCAAGATGAACCCAATCAGAAACCCTACCATAAGAAGCTCCATAAACAGGGATACTGGATAAACCTGGAGTTTTCAAACAGTGTTGGATGTGATAGCTCACTGTGCAAATAAAGAGCTACTCCGAGAAAGCATTTAGGGGGTATTTGTTTTACTGCCCTTTTTCGGGGCGATGGAGGTTAACATGCTAAAGGAACAGCAAAAAAAAAAAATATCCTGCAAGTAGCTGAACCTTTTTAACAGTGCATTTTATTTATATATTTAAATGAACCTTTCCCTCTACTGTATCAATAATCAAAAGCCAGCCGTAGGGAAGTAAATTCGCTTTTGATTGCAACACTTTGAGAACGGCTTGTCCTGTACAATAATGCAATAGACTAGGCCATCTTTCAAGATTGCATATTACTTTTTTTTTTTTAATATTACAAGAAAATGCTGCATGCTTTAAACAGCCAACTGTTCTAAAGAGAGATGATGTTTGTCATTAGCAAGATAGAGAGCAAAGGCCCTATTTGCCAGGGCTCGAAGGCAATGGGGGGGATCTCTCTCGGTCATTCAGTCTTTTACAAAAAAAAATAAAAAACCTTAATCTGTTTTGCTTGAGGCCAAAGGGCCAATTCTTTCCTGTAATAACTGCATCTGAAACCTGCTGCTAGAGACCTGTTAATTGTAGCATTTAAGGAAATGCAGCAAGGGCTGACTTGCAAAAGGGATTCAGGGATATAGCCTGGTCCCAGTGTTGTTAATGGCAAAACCTGCATCTCTTTTAAGGAATATGCATTTGACACTAAGTATTCATAAAGCAAAGATATAGTAAACCAATATAAAATTTGTAAGAAAGAAAAGGAAAGATCTAACATACACTCAAGCAAGAGACGATGTTTAGATTTTAGCATCCTGGAACAATGAACTCAAATCAAATCTTTTGGTATATTATTATTAAGAGCAATCCGTGTGCATTACTTCAGGAATTCCCACAAGAGTCTATTTCTTGCTTGATCTTTCCAATTTCCAAAAATTTGATGCAAATTCTATTGATATTTTGAAACAAGATTTTTTTTCTAAACCGAAATTTGAAAAAAAGTACTTTGGAAAGTTCTGAAATGAATCTTTTTGATGATTCTGAACTCCCTCTTCCTCTTCTTTCCCTTGAACTTTTCAAACCAGGGGATTCACCTGAGATCTACTCATCCCCTTTCTTCCTTTCAGGTGGGCTCAGTTTAGAAACAGATTCACCAGAAAAAAATAAAAATCATTCCACTGGAAAATTCCTTAGGAGACTGTGAACACTTCAGGGTAAAAACTAGTGACAGAGACATAAGCATGTGAAGCAGTTGACAGAATAGAGCGGGAGGAGAAACTAAGAAAAAGTTTCCAAAAGGTAAAATGCGCTTAATTTAGAAATATCACCCTGCCACTGAAGGAATGGTAAGTGCTATCTCTGGGGGCATTTACAATTAAATTGGACAAAAACCACAATGAAGAGCAATAAGAAGGCGGACAGCAAATGCACTGCGTGACTTGATCTTTTTCCTTTTTTTCTTTTTTTTTTTCCTTTTCCTTTTCCTTCACTCTCCTCGGCACGTTCCAAGCAAAGTGCCCATACGCAGGTGTCCCTTCCACTTGCCCAGGCTGAAGCAGCCACAGTTGCAACACAAATGAGAAAACAGAAATTAATTAATTTCAGGATTTTTTCCTCCTCTGAGTCTCTCCATTATTGTCTCCCCAATAAAACCATCCGCCCTATCTTTTAGGATGCATCCTCTCTGCAGCTACGCTGAAGTACCTGCACTGCACCAATATGCACTTGTCAAGAATATGTTCACCCTCTCATTGGGGTAATATCCCAATTTTCTAAGGGTCTTTGAGAAAGGTTTTCTCATATGGTTATTCTTTCTTTCAAAGCTCCTTTTTTCTCTCCCTAAGCAGATGCTCTGCAGATACAAAACCCCACCTCTCTGTCAAAGGCAATGGTACCCGTGTGCGCTCCCAGGCAACTTAGTCTTGGGTTTGCAAAGCCGAGCCTTGAGGAACTGCCTGTGCACCCTTGCTGAGTAAATATTGCACAGCTTGCTGAATTTTCTCTGCGACTTTCTACTGGAGAAGCTGCTTGAAGAGAGGAAGCAAGAGAGAGAAAGAGAGAGAAGAAAAAAACACTTCTGCTTTTCATAATGCCTAATCTTTTTCCCCATTGGCATCCACCAGATGTTGCTTTGGATCAGAAGATAAATATTAAAACCTAAGAAGGAACAAAGCAGGCTGTTTACGAGATGGATTTTCTGATGTCTCTCGAACACTTTAAAAAGATGGGAGGAAGGGAAGGGGGGGGACACTAGAGATGCTTTGATAGACACCAGGAATGAATTTCACAACCCAGCGGAGCTCTCTAGTGGTCTCAAGGCCAAACTGCTCCACTGGCATCAATTTAAGAATCAGAAATTTGCTCTCTTGTCAATCCATCATCGGGTAGGGACCATTCCTGCAAAAAGCCGGACTACCTTCTGGGGGGTATTGCCCACAGCCCATGCAGCTGCGGGGCAGAACCAGCACTAACCTGACAAAGAGTCCAGCCAAGCCCCACCGGGACACGTTGACGTCCCCTCGATGCCCCTGAGGCCCGTGGTGGTCACACACGTACAAGTAAAACACAGACTCCTTCTGGTGATAGGAAGCCACTGTGACCTGGACATCGCATTTGATAAAGGTGGCCCCAGCTTCTTGGCAGTCGACTGCGGAGTGCGTGAGACCACAAAGAATGGCCAAAGATGCTGCAGAAACAAGAGGGGAGAAATAATCCAGAGAAGCCTGCAACACAGCTGAAGTTAAGCAGATTTGGGATACTGGCAGTTTTCACTGTGGAATTCTAATCATGTCCCATCCTCTCCTTCAGTACATCCTTCCTGAGCATGACTAGGTCTCCATTCAAATTCTTCAGCCTCTTTTGCTCTGTGTGTGCAAGCTTATGACTTCCCTTAAGTGATGAGCATCCAGGTGGACTTTGGGATAAGTAATCTGTTGTGGGGAGAGGTAACAGACTAAGGTTTTTAGAAAAAGAGCCCTCACCACTCCTAATGTGGTGCTACTAGAACTTTTGAAATCCATAAACAGCTTTACTGAGAGCTTTGTCATGCTTGGAGGGCTTTTTTCCAGGGAACATTAGTGATCTAGGAGATGTGGCTTCATGAGTGTGACTAGAGACTCAGTCCAAGTCCAACCCATAGATGTGGGAAGAGGTTTGAAGAGAGGGGGTGCTTTCTTTGAGGGGTATTTAAGGGACAAGATTTGCGAACAAATGGGATTTTCTTATTCTAAATCCAGATCAAAATTCTCTAAACATTAAACCATGCCAGAAATCAAGATTGCTTCAAGAAAAATTCCTGGGCATATAAATACTTGTGGAGAACATTCATTAATGCTGGACTAACCAAACATTTGTACTGAACTATTGTAAAGGTTTTTGGACAGTAGTGCAGTCTATACTGTAGTTCCTAAGAGCATTCATCAGGTATCAGAAAGCAATCGATAAGGATTTTTTAAGAAAGGATTTTCTTCTTTGTTTATTTGTTTTTAAATTCCAGTTTACTCCAAAGGTTTCTTGTTTGCCGGGAAACTGTCATTATCAATGAATATCTTACCACCTAAGCATTTGTGGTGCAAAATGCATTTTGAAGTGGTAAGAACATGAATTTTCTACATTACATATGTTAAAATATTTACAGTTTATGCCTAATTTTTTTTTCTCAGTTTTAGATATTTATAGAATGTTTTTGAAATGTTTACATCCCTTTAATGCTTAGGTTTTACTATTAGAAAAATACTGTAGTATTTCATCTACTTTAAACTGCAGAGTGAAAGTTCACAAGTTTTCAGTAATGTTTTTGTCTGGAATTAGAATGAGGGGAAAAAAAAAAACACCCACATCTTCACACTTTTTGTGATATATTAAATCTCTTTTCTTCCCAAATTCAGTCATGATTGGCTTGTTCAGCATCTATTCAAGCACAACAGAACATAATCCCTGTCTTAAAAATCTCAGTCTACATGAGAGATACAGAAAGGATAGACAGAAAAGCCTATATGATCATGCCTATATTTTGTCTTTTTTGCAGTCTTGAATACAACCTGACAGAGCTTTCCTGGGTGCCTAAAAGAACAATTGAACCCAATTCTGGGATGAATGATCCACAGAATCCACCCAAATATTATCCTTACTAGCTGGCTGCTGTCAAAGGAGTTGCCTAGTTAATGTAGGTCCCCCGAAGATATTTCCTAAGGTAACAGGCTGTTACCTTTTGAATTCCCTGGAAACATTGTTTGGAAATTAGGTATTTTTGAAGCATATCAGTTCCCTCATCTTGCCATTGTTTTGCCTGAAGAACTATAAGAAGGCCTTCAATTTTCCTAAATGTTGAAATATTTTTAACCGAAGACAGGCAAACGAATTTCATTAAAAAAAAAATGAAGGAAATAGTTGCAAAGGGTCATGAAGAACTCAAGCCAAAGTGCAAGAAACTCCAGAATCAAACCTAAAACTGCTCTTTTATTTCCACACCCTACAGTTCCTGTCCATCTGATGGAGGCACCACCCCTTGTGGAGTCTCCATATCTCATCCTATCCTTCAGAATCCATGGGATTCTACTCTTGCTTTGTTTTCCGACGATTTCTTAACCCTTTGCTCAGTTAAATGCTGACTTTTCATCTCCCTGCAGCCACTAAATGTTATTATCCCCGGAGCATATTAAGGTGCCATCATTTTCTACCACAACTGCGAAAAAAATCAGACAAAATAATAAGAATTAAAAAAAAAAATGCATTACGTACTTTATATTGCCCATAATCATAGAACCTGCTAACCTGATATAATCCCACCAGTGATATTGATGTATTCAGCCCACTACATCTTCTCTTTTAAGATCACACACAGCGTCAGCCAAATCTCTGCATATGGGTAATAGGTTAGGGATCATTTCTGAGGCATATATTTTTTGAGGATACTACAGCTTAAGTGGGGATCCCGGAGTATCCAGCACAAAATCTTTGTTCCAGGTCACTGTTTAACAACAACGATTGGATGTGTGATGAGGTTAAGACCTACTAAAGTTGTGAGGGCACCTGCTGACTTATTGAACCACTGCCCAAGGTGCAAAGCCGAGTTTCACCAGTTACCCACCACTCCTGAGCCAATGCGAAACACAGCATTAACATGTGCTTAGCAGAGACACAAAGGTTGGAAGAAAGGAGAGGGAGAGAGGCAAAAATAAGAGACTTGTTAAGGTCATTGAGTCCAACCTCTGCCTATGAAGAATTGCTCCCTACGAGACATTCATTTTGCACAGCTGAGTTTTAAAAGTCCCAAGAGGTGACTTTGCAAGCATCTATTCCACCGCCTGATAGATCTCACTGTCAGAATGCTCCTGCTTTGTAATCAATATGTTTCTTTTTTTGTTTCTTTTTTTCCCCCCTCTATTTCAATTCTGGATTTGAAGGACAGAAGAGCTCATATGGATCTTTAGATTCAGGGTCAACAATAAACATCAGAGACCCTAGTTGCTATTCAGATCACAACCAGCACAGCACATCCTCTTCAGGTCTTCTCCACTCATATAAATTTCCCCATTTCCCTGGATATAAACTCCCTTGGTTCTAACTCACTGCATCTCCTTGGTGTACTTCTACCTCCATATCCAGAACACATTCCTCCCTTTCCTGCTGCCTGATATAAAGTGCTCTGCCAAATTTCCTTTTAAACCAACCTCATTTATTTTTATCTCCTAATCTAAATCCTTTTCCCTAAACATCTGCTTTTACCAATGTAATCTGGATAAAGGCTGGCACACAGTTTGCTGTAACTCCAAAGTCCTAAAACCAGGACTGACGAAGGTGGCTAAATCACGTTGAGCTTTTGTCCTGATGGATCTTGCCATAGTTTGCTTCCTTTTAAAGGCATCTTCCTTGCCCTGCTCTCAAAGTCAGACACATAATCTTAGGTCCTGGTTTACTGCAAATCATATATACAGTATCTATCCTAACACTGCCCAACAGGAATTTTCAGCTATTTTCTCAGCAGCCTAAAACCTCCTGCTAGTCTTTCCATCTTTCATAGAAGAACAATTTAATCCCAGACATTAACTGCATTAAACAGACATTAATTGCATGTTCTTTAAATTTAACCCGAGCTGAACAGAATCCACTGCTGCATTTGCACTATTCAACAGCATTGCAACAGGAGTAACAAAGAAAGAAGAAGAAAGGAGTAGAGCTCTCGGGATCAAGACAGTCATTCTGTACCAGAGCTTTTAAGACTTGTTGATTGTGCAGTTTTTGCATTTTTTCCCCCTTTGAGAGAGTTTGGTTTTGTTATTTTTAATAAATTCTTTTTAAACTTTAAGCATGAAACTCAAGGTGAAACTCTGCTTTGATTTAATTTTTCTGCAGGTGGGAAAAAAAAACAACTTTTTTTATAGAAGTACCTGGGTTTGTGTTCCTTTTCCTAGTGCTCTAGGTTGATCTCAGTTCAGTATTTAATGCATCCAAGTCTTTTTGGTCAATGATAAAACCCAAATCTTGCTTGTTCCACTCAGTATCCATTCCTAAAGGCAATGCCATGAGGCGGGCTTGTTGCTGGATCCTGCTAAGGGTGCTCCCAAGCCACCTAAGGACCAATTCCAAATGAATGTGTGGGCAATAGAAAAGTTTGAGTGCAAGTCATGCGAGCTAGAGGCAGCAAAAAGCAACATGTAGCTGTAAGGCGAGACCAGACCATCTGCATTTCAGAAGTTCACTCATCTCCTAAATATTTGGGATGTGTAATTCCTTAAATATTTATGGCATGGAAATAGCCACACAGGCTGCAAAGCAGGCTGTTCTTTACCTAGATCCACAACACAACTTATATAGATGTGTGTTCATATACAAATACACCCTTATCTCAAGAGTATAAATAGCATGGCCAAGATTTTTTAAGCAAACTGTGGGGATTTTTTTAAACATAAGTGCATCACTGAATGACACACGGGAAACACTTTTCTAACTCAACTGGTGAGTTTTGCAAAGTTGCCTGCACACAAATTTGCACTCTGTGGTGCCCATGGTTGGAGGAAGAGAAGTTTCGCTCCCTGTACTGGACCTGCAGTACTCAAACCAACAGTGTGCGTCCTCTGGGTTTGCAAGGCGGTGCACATCCAGCAAAGATGCAACCAGGAGCTATCAGCATTCGCCTGCTGACATCTAGTGTCAGTAACAAGCATTGGGGCCCTAACTGCAAAATGTTTTTTCCCCAAGACTCCCTCTTGCCACCTGCTTCTCAGTTAATGTGAACACAGTTATGAATGTTTCACAGTTTGGATCAATTTGATTACATTTTATCCATTATTCTTCTTGCAATAACCAGCACACTCTAGTTTGTGCTCTGCTTTTTTCTTTGTTTTTCTTTTCATTTGTAGTAGGACTATTTTTTTCTTTAATAATAATAATAAGAAATCAGTTATCTGGACAGTGCCCAGATTAAAAAAAAAAAAAAAATCAGCCCCTTCAGCCTCTCAGGTTTTCCTTCCCGAGAACTTGATTCTCCTCTCTTACGTCCCCCTAACCCTTTACATTCTTCCTGGATGAGGAAGACGTTGTTCAAAATGACAAAAACAAATGCAGGTCTGCAGTTCAAACCCTTGCTTAAAGCAAGGCTGAATATAACGCTGGATTTGTTTCTCAACCACCTATCTAGTTAACTTTTGAATATTTCCAAGGACGGAGATCCCACACTTCTTTGGGGAAAATCCTGGCAATTTACCATGTCAGACACTCTCACATCCTCCTTCCTTCCTTCCTTCCATCCATCGAAGATGATGCTCTGGCTGTGGAATGTCCCCATCTTCCTGCCAGGGAATCCAGCTCCATATTTCCACCTTCCCAATGGTATGATCTAGTCACGCTGTATCATTCATTTGCCTTCTCCGTCAATCCCCCTTTGCCACAGAAGCTTCCCATCTCACAGCCCAACACAAAATGCATGAAGCCACAGAATAAGGATATTTAAGGGCGCTTAACATGCTAGACCAGCAATGATGACAGAGGAACCTGGCTTCCCAACTTCAGTCTTGCAACCCTCAAGAACAAAACATGGATATATAAGAGATTAAAAGCTCCAGACACAGGCACACAGTGGAGCTAGCCCAAAACCTGTGTACGCAGTTGCAAAAATTTCCCATAATGATAATGGACTTTGGGTTGAGCTCAAGAACACAGGGTCAATGCTAAATTGCCTGCTTCCCTACCGCAGTGAGTTTTAGGACAACTAATGATGCATTTCCTCTGTTTCCCTGGGATGGAATACCACAGAGCCCCTCATATTTGGTTTATGACAGTTTTTTAGGGCACTTTTTTTTATACAACACCAGGTTTTGTGTCTTAACCAACCGTTCAAGCGTGGGGCAAGGCAGCTCAGGGCAGTCATTGTCATGTTGCCCAGAATTTCACAAGGGTGGCCACAGATGGTGACCAAAGTCTGTCCTGGGGAAAACCCCATTCCACGCAGGTGAACTGCTTCTCCATTCAAGCCACCTTGGAAAAAAGAACAGAAAAGAGGATTGAAGACATAGCCCAGTGGCTAGCTACGGACAGCAACACATCAGTTAGAGCTGAGGGTATTAATTTGGATATTACAGCTGGGTCTGGGTACACTCATCATATATTCAGCATCTGTGTGAACTCCAGTTCTGGGTTTGCTAACTTATGCAGTACAAACACACTACGGCCTTCCTTCTTTTGTATTCAGCCAGCTTTAAGAAGTGACCATCCAGAAAACCAAACCCACTGCATGGTCATTATCTACATTTCAACTAAAGGATCTCCTCCACGAGGTGTCAGGAATTCAAGTGATCTGTGGTCTGCATATTTAAAAAAAGGAGTCAGGGATGATGGATGAGCAGGTCACAGACCACTAGCTACAAAACCCAGCCAAGATTTCCTCACATAATCCTACGTACAAAAGACCCACCTCAGTATCTCTAACAACCTGAGGGATTCTTAACACAATTTTTTCTTTCACATGAGCTACCCACAGTTGTGTCAACCCACCATGTTGCTGAGCACTGTGGATGGGGCTGCAGCAGCCCTTTGGGACTTACCCCAGTTGTGATGCACAGATGTCACTGACAGCTCAGAGGTGAAGGTCAAGTTGGAGGAAGCCCATCCCCTGAGGACATCGAGGCCCAACACGTGGTACTGGCCAGCAGGGAGAGGAGGAGCTGAGCACTGCAATGTAGACTGAGTCATGGTGATCCCACTACAAACGAAGTCCCCAACAAATACATGGATATTGTCCATTCCTGTGACTCGTGAAACGGTCATCGTTAAAAGTAGGCCAGCAGGCACGATGGAAAGGAAAGCTGGGGTGAACTCCTCACTGTAAGTTATTCTTCCAAGATAAATGTCAATGCCATCTACTTTTAGCCTCAAGGCACTAGTCCCATTGCCAGGAGGCACCATGCACTGGATAGCTGTGCAGTTGACATTGAGAATGAGACAAGGATGATGATCAACAAGAACAGAAGTCAAACTCTTGCCTTTCATTGCTGATCCTGCTAAGGTGAGCAGGCCTCCACCATTGGTACTGAAGTTCTGGGGGTAAAACTGGTGCACCTGAGGCATGACAGTGAAAACCTCAGTTGTTCTTCTGAAGCACGCTTGTCCACTTCTCCCATTGGATACGGAAACGTTGTACTTCCCAGGGGCAATGCAGTCCATCTGGCACTTGATGTTGGTCTCGTTCCAGAAAGTCACCCTGCAGACAGCTTGGTTGTTCACGTGTACCACAGGGCTGTCACCTGGCCATGCCAGTTGCTGTCCTTTGATCAGCAGGTAGGTGAATGCCCCACTATTTTCCCAGGTCACCAAATCTACAAGGGGGGTCCACTGCTCGTGCAGGTGAAGTGTACAGTCTCCAAGGCAGACACTGCCAATGCCATTGACAGTCACTGTGACATTAAGAGTCCAGGATGCCTCAGTAAACCTCTCGTAAGGTAAAGGATGGGCTCCTGGGAGAAGAAAACACCTAATGACATTATTATCGGAGTTCTGGATTTCACAGGAATAGTTACCTTCCAGGCTCACCTGTACCAAATTTTTCCTGGATTTTAAAGCAGTGCCAGATATAACCAATACCATCCCACCACAAATTGAACCTTGCTTTGGGAAGATGGAGGTTATCTGTGGAGTTATTGTAACCGACTGTAGCCTTGATGCCACACGAGCATATCCTAGATGCTTCTGGATAACCCTGATGGGATAAATCCCAGGTTCCAGGTCGGTCAGCGGTAAGGAACACTGGGAAAACATTGCAGAATTGTTGCCATGTTGAAACTCAAGCGTACATTCACTGTCCCCAAGTTTAGCCACGGATTCAGTGATGTTTATCCCCTGGATGCTCAAGAACAGGCTGTTGCCTGTGGCCTCCATTCCAAAAGTAGTGATCAGAGGAGTCAAAGTCCTTTGATAATTAAAGACAGTGGTGTTCTTTTCTAAAGAAGCATGTAGAAGTAACCTACTGCCGAGGAGCACATTTACACTAGCAGAGATGTCTTGTGAATCATCATTAGACAAATTAGCAGCTGGTGGAGTCAGGCACCAAATGGTCTCTTCTGACAGGTGGGTAACCATACAGGGTTGCTCATTCAATGAGACAGAAACCAGGGCAGGGTTTTGGCTAAAACCCACCCCAGAGATTGTCAGCAGTGTTCCACCTAGGAGTAAAACAAACAAAAATGTCTCTGAGAAATTACAATAAACCTGCTAAACATGGCAGACACCCTTATTCTATCTAAACAGGATAAATTAAGTTTGCTCGCTCTCTTTTTTTTTTTTTTTTTTGAATGCATGACATACGAATGTCAAGAAAAGGCCATCTCCTAGCGTTTGTTCCTGCTGCATACAGCAAAGCTGCATCACCGTTGTTATTTTCAAATTAAAAACCCAGTACCATAGACCTTTTTTGAAATCTTGAATTCTGTCTGGACACTCAGACTGAAATACTCGTGAAGCAAACAGTTCACCTTAATCTCCAACACAGTGAGTAATTCTGAGGTTGCCAACACCAACTTCAGATTTTCCATCTCCCTATGTTGACTCATCCATGAGAGGGAGCTCCTTGATTGGAGAAATCCTAGTGTTGCTGAATGATCCCCCCCTTAAGCCCTCTCCTACCTACAGGCTCAGTGTGTTCCTCACAAGAACTGGGAAGAGAACAGCAGGTTCCTTTCCACTGTCAAAGGCAACTCTCACCGTGGGTTCCCATGCAAGGGCTGGAAGGCAGCACGCTGCTATCTGTTTTCCCCTAAGGCAGCCTGGATTTTTTCCTCCCATGGGCACTTACAACCCCGGCAGAAGACAGCAAATGGGTAAACGGAATATTGAAGCACAGATCTAAGGAGAACTTGAAGCAAGATCATTCATATGGAGGAGGAAACTGAAGAGAGGGACCCAAAGTTATGACCTCTGCCTGGCATTGACCTTATGTCTAATATTGAAAACTGGGAGAGTACTGTAGAGATGAATGACCATACAACTGCTCCACTCATATTATCTCCCTAATTTATCCTATATTTGGGGCACTCCAAGAAGCAGGCTGCCTTTGCTCTGATCATGAGCAATTGAGCTAGAATATGCTCAGGAGGAATTCATCTCTCCACTTTCACAGCAGAAGAAGCTTTCAGATACTCTGCTACCAATCTGGGCCCTGTAAGTGGATACTAGTTAACTGGGATAAGCGTGAATCCCGAACTCTGAATTTACACGACCGTCAAGGCAACAGCATCCATTCCACTTATGCTATTGAGCACCATCATTGAAGGAAGTGTTCCAGGTTTTCAGAAGTATTGATGATAAAGATGAAAATCTTTTAACATTCTCAGCTTAATTGCAAATGATCAAACACAAGCTGGCTTACTTAAAACCACCTAAAGCATCTCTAGAGCTTCTTCGGTTTGAGCATAGACTCTGTATTCACTAAGCTAACACCAGAAAGGTTTTGTCAATATTACAATCAGCTCTTTACATCTGCTGGAAGACCCGACCTTTTTCCTATGATCTGGATGGCAAGTTGTTTTATAGCCAGGTTCATTTTCAGTAAGTTCAAGTCCCTAATCCATATGGTCATGCAAGTGTTAGAGACAACAAAAGATGAGGGATAAGGGATGGGAGAAGGACTACTGCTTTTTGTACCCATGAGAACCTAAATAAGTTTAAGCCATTCATAAAACTACAGCCAATGAGTTAATCAGTTGTTATTTAACCTTCAATTGACCCCTAAAGATAAAAGAACCATATAGCATTTTTCTTTATGTAGCTTAATCTTCAAACCTGATAGCCTTTGCTCTTTAAGCTCTATGTTCTCATCTTTCAAGGCTTGGGCACTTTACAAACTACAGAATTAATCATGTACCACAAAGCCTCTGAATTTTTGCATCTTTAAAAGCGTCATGAGCCTGGGAGAGGAATCTGTGCAAGACCTGAGATTACATCACAAGAATTTCTCTCCCCTCTACGTAAACCTTTCAAAGGATTCATGTAAAATTCGCTAAATGAATTCACCTCTTCTCCACTCCCAGCCAAATATTATGCTACAAAAAGACAAAATAAAAGAACTCCCATCTGTATTTCAACTTTTTAAATGAAAAACACAATTGAATGGTTTCAAATGCTTAAAAAAAAAAGTGGAAAAAAAAGGGTTAAAAAAATATTTCAGTTTGGATTCAAATTAACACCAAGAAAGATTTTCGTCTTTTCATGTCAATTAATGCTCCCCTTGGGATTACCTGGAATGAGTGTTTGCTTCAAATTATGTCCATACCTCTCTACCCTCCTAGCTTTTGATACAGAAATCTTTTAAAAATTGAGGCGTAATGAGAGATAGATACTGCACAGATGAGTCAGACATGGTGTGTGTTGTTTCCCCAGTGGGAACATGCAAGGATAGAGGATAAAGCATTTGGAGAAACCACATGCAAAGCATAGGGGCCCCCAAACCAGCCCAGACTGAGGGATGCTCACTGCAATCCCACGTTTCCAGGCTGCTGCTGCCTGCCAGTGGGAGTCTGCACACTAAAAGGTCACGGATTTTTTTTTTTTTTTTTTTTAAAACACCCTTGTTGTTGTTGTTAAAACAATGTGAAACAGGACGCTCCCTCCAGTCCTGCAGGGAAGCCGTATCCTTGATCCCTTTAACCTCCGTAAGTGGCTGCAGATGTACGAGTGCTATTTACCCAGTAAAGAGCCACAGCATGGCTCAACGCTGAAGATCTCCGAGGCATACCGGATCAACGGCTCAGTCCTACAAAACACAAGCAAAATAAGAAGTTTTGTTTTTTTACTCATTTTGTGTTGTTTTACCCCCAAAATACTGCAATGACGCAACCTCTTGCCTTAAACTCCTTAAAGTCATAACTTTTACGATCGCCGCTGTCCTACCAAGTGGCACTCTGTGGACCCAAACCAGTCCATCAGGCACAACGAAAAAGCCAATTGAAAGAAGCCAAAGTTAGAGAGTTTCCACAAAACAGACACTGTAGTAGTGTGCATATATAGAAGATATGACACATCCTTTCCCTCTTTTTTCCTCTCATGGAAAGTATGTAGACAGTGGGCATAATGCAAGAGGAATCCGAGGTATGACCAATGAAGGCCACTCGGTCAGGGATGTGGCTCTGCTTTTGTGTCACCTACATCCACATTCCTTCCTCATCAGCCTCTCCTTAAAAACCCAACAACAAAAAGAAACCTGACAAACATTTAGAACAAAACCAATCAAAAAGAACTCAAATAAGCAGACATAATAGAGAAACAGAAGTTCCTGATTATGCAATTCAGTTCCCTAGAGGAGGTGTCTTCAGGCCTGGTCCATCAGACCTTCTCCCTCCATTCGCTACAGAGGAGACAAAGTGCCAGTGATGCCAACAGACTGCAGCATCAGATGGGATGAATTCATGTGCATCATCTCATTGACCATAGGCTTTCTCCTCATGACATTCATTAATGCAACAAGCTGTTTAGGGCTGTTTGTGGGCAACACAAGCAGTTCCCTTCTCTGTGTGGTTGATGAGCAAAATTATATTGCTTGGGAATGAACTGTTGTGTCCCACTTTGAGGTGAGTCTTCTCCTGCCTATTAGTTCATTTGTATTACGTTTGTCTAGACATGAAATGTCATGTGAAAAAGACAGAAATAGCACCATTCAAAAATTTGCAAAACAAAGCATTTTTTTTCAAACTACCCTTTTCTTTTTCCTCATGAAAAATGTTTCTTTTCTTCTTTTGTTTTCCTACAGCAGGATTTATCTGCATTTGACCTGAATTTGTGAATAGCTTTGATTGCCTGAATATGCATTTTTCATCAAATCAACTATTATTTTAAATGCTCCTCTCCTGCCTCCTACTGATTCAAGGGGACTTAATTGACTAGCATTAGCAGTTTGCTGACTTTGGCTCCACAGATCAATAAATGCTTTAATAATTATTCATAATTTCATAGCATACTGCAGATTTCACCATTAGGTACAGCACTTTTGAAAACTTTACCTTTCTTTTCAGATTAACCCTAAAATAGCAAATAAGACTGGAATGAAATCTGTATGTTAACGGAAATACATTCACACACCTATTTGAAGTAGCAACAACAACACCGTTGATGATGACAGAAACATTGTACCATCCTGGTGCCAAGGCTGGAAGTGTCACATTAACACCACGGTCTGTCTGTGCCCGAATCTGTCCCCACAAATGCCCCACTTGGACTTTGATATCCAACCCTTGGTAGACAGCAAACGAGGATATTCCAATGTGGAGTTCTTGACCCCCTGCAGAGAGAAATGGATGCAGCGATTTCAGGGTTTCCACCAAGAGTTAATATAGTGCATGTGAATATTTCCCAAGAAAGACCATATTTTATAGATGTTAGCACTGGGAACTTGACTATAACGATTGAATCAACTTCCCCTGAATGTAGATGTCTAGGCTGTACATATCTACAGCTGATTAAAGCTGAATCCAGTCTTTCTAAAGCTAAAGAGGCATTCTGGAGTTCTTGTTAAATCCCTAACAATGATGCAGACATTCCTGCACAGTCTAACTGCAGACATCTAAACTTAGCAGGAACCTCCAGGGCTGGTATGAAAGTTTCCTGGGGTACCTGAGGTCAGATGAGGTTCAAAACACCTTTTTGTCCTGAAAGCATGTTGTCATCTAACCCTTTTTTTAAGCTCTATAATGAGTGATATTCAGACAAATACTATTTTCTCCTGTTTGTCCATCCTGGAGTAATAGAAAAGGATAAGGGCAACAGGGAATGGATTCCCATAACCTAAATTCCTCTTGAAATAGCTTTAAAAAAATAGTTTGTTATGCATCAGCCCAAATACAGGCATCTGCAGTGAGATGGCTATTGAGAAAGAATAAAGAACTCGGTGAATAGAAACGAGGCCTTTATGGCATGTTTTATCTTACAGTAAGGAAGACATTCAAAAGTGGCCAGACTAATCTGACTGCAGAATTGCCAATTACCCTTCATTGACTATACATCTAAGCTACTTGCACGACTAGAGGTGTGCTTAACACACTCAGGTTTTCTTAAAGTGAGCTTTTATGAGTTAAGTGGTCCTTAAAGCCAGTACTTTCCAATTCTGCACGCACAAGGAGTCAAAGTTTGAAAGTTTGAAAGCCTAGGAAGTTGCATATATTAATAACATGAACTCTTTGGACTCTTGGTCAATTGTCAGCTTAATCCTAGATGCCTGGGAGGCACTGGTGTAATTTATTTATTCTTTTTATTATATAGGAGGAAAATTATATTAAAAGCCAAAGCCACAGAGGTTCTGAATAGAAGATTGAACTCAGTTCCACCACCATTCACGAGACACTATATAACATTAAGGAATGCACATGGGCTGCCCGCGGCTAGAAAAGCCTCCCCTTGGTGCTATCGTATCTGAATAATATTCAGATGATAAAGGACGTTCTCTTATTTATGCATTCTGGAGTAATAGAAAATGACAAGGGCATCGGGGAGCAGAATAGAAACATGGAGTGTGCAGCAAGGAGCACGTCTCGTCACAGGCACAGTCACCTCACCAATCTCATTGCAACTAAATTTGGCCAGATTGCTGAGCTGGAGAAAGCTTTATTAAAGGTGTGCACTGGAAAGGCTGAAAGAAAAGAGGGGAAAATTAGTCTTTCCTTAGAGGAATGTGGGGCAAGACGCAGGAGAGAACAGGAGTATTTCCGTCTCCTTCCCAGCTTATGCCACTATTTGTCTTTCCAAAACATCATCCCCGGAGCACCAAGAGGAGACCAAAACAGGTAAAGAGAGTCTGGGTTGTTCAGCCTCAAAGAGGCTGAGACTATCATAGTCAGGTCTAGCCCTCCTTAAAGCAGAGTCAAGCTCACCTCAGTTGGGCTGAAGGAGAAATACACCCAAACTGTAACCCATTTGCCCTAGAGTATTGAAAATCACGCTGGGTAGGAAACATGCAGAAAAGCTGTCCATTTGTCATAGGATTCCACATATACAGACCCACTTTGGACTAAGAAATGTAAAATAAGATATGAAATATACTGTCTCAACTCTGAGATATGATTGGGATGCTGTCACCAGACCACAAAGTCTGCGCTCATATTCTAAAGTTATGGATCACAAGGTCAAATCAATAGAAACAGTTTTGCTTGGAAATGGAAACTAGAAAGACAAGTGCTCCCTGTTTTCTGCTCTCAGATGCCCAAAATGCACTTAAGGCACCTTGGTTTTGGCCCGCCTTTTAGGATCCCGGGGAATTACACTCTCAAAAGTTAATTTCTCTTTTCTTTGATGAAAATGTCGACTAAAGTGAGTGCGATATAGGAATCTTCAGAGCAGAGCTAGACAAAAAGGAGACAGGGGAGCAGCACCCCAACTTCGGATATCTGTCCACACAGGAATGGGGTCAGCACCTCATCATCTCATGTTAGCTAGAGAGAATTAAAATTAAAATTATGTAAATAGGGCTGACAAGAAGCAACAAGGAGGCTATAGTTTAAAAAAAAAAGAAAGAAAGAAAAAAAAAGAAAAAAAGGAAATCTGTAATGTGCCATCAGATCCCATAGACTCAAGTCTTCCTGCGCCACCATTCTCAGCAGTAACCNAAAAAAAAAAAAGAAAAAAAAGGAAATCTGTAATGTGCTATCAGATCCCATAGACCCAAGTCTTTCTGCGCCACCATTCTCAGCAGTAACAAGAGCATTTGTACAGATGATGTCCAATCACATCCGTTGGCTTTTAAGGAGCTTGTCATCTCTTCACCTGATATGCCACTTCTGTTTCTGCTCAGTGATACAACCACAGGATTTAAGGAAGGATCATACTGGAATAAATTGGTGAATGTTGTTGACAAGTGCCCAGAAATTAGTGTCACAGGGACTACAGCATCCAAAAAAGACTGGAAACAAACAAAAAAACACAACAACAACAAAAAAAAAAAAGAAAAAAAAAGAAAAAAAGGAAGAAAATAGAAAATGTCAGGGATAAGAGTATACCAATGAAAAATATTTTTTTCCCTGTATTTGTATGTCTTCATACAGAATCCCAGAATCTTTGAGGTTGGAAGGGACCTCTAGAGAACATCTAGTCCAAACCCCCTGCTCTAGCAGGGACACCTAGAGCATGTGGCACAGGGTGTCATCCAGGCGGGTTTGGAAGATACCTAATACCTAAGATACCTAATCAGGCAATTAAAAACCCTAACTTCCTACCTGGAAGATTTTTTGTTGGTTTCATTACAGAAAAACAATGGGCATTACATGGCACTGATCAATCTGTGCGTACAAACACTGAACTTTACTCAAATCAGTATAGACTTTCTGTATTTTAAGGGACATCTATGAAAAGTTATAAACTTTAAAACAATCTCAGACTATGCAGATCCTCCTTTGGCATTTTCCTATTAATAAATTAAACAATAGTAGGAAACAGGCATAAACAGTTGTGTGTACTCTTAAATTACGCATGATCCTGAGTATAATTTTGATCTGACTATCTGACCACTAGCAATTCCTAGGCATAGTTCAAGAGTTTGCCTGAGACGCAGATAATTCCCAGTAAAAAGACTGGGTGTAAGCAGGAAGATTTGGTGCTGAAGAGGTTTTCATAACACAAATAAGAGCAATTTCATGAGGAATGTACTGGTAGACGTTGAGCCAAAAGTGCAACTTTTCCTGAAGTTAAAGGCCCAGGTTAGGTTTGTTAGAGGCTCACCTCATGAGCATATTAATTAGATTCTTGCAGTTACAGTAGGTTTCATAAATCAACCCATCACTAATTAACTGGTTTAAGTTGCAGGTGGGGCCCAAATAAAACCAGACAGACAAGATTTAGCTGATGGACAATTATTTTTCTTTCCCCTCGGTGTAGCTCAGGATAGCACAATATAAAGGTCTGTAGGCTCTTGTCATAGAGCTGATTGTACCCAAAAAAAATGTGGTTTCTTACCCGAGAGGGAACCTGACATTCAATTCTTGTTGAATTTCTGGTATTCGCAGAAATTGGGCAAGGCTGAGATCCAAACAGCACCAGCTTTATTCCTTCCAGACCAGTCCCTCTGAGAGCCACTCTCAGTCCTCCTGCAAAACCAGTTATTCCTTTACACTCAAAATGTGGAAAGATGTTTTTATACACAAAGCATCCTTTATGCTTTTTAAGTGGGTGATTACAAAAAGGCACTCTGTCTACTGGTTAAAACACAGGCACACTAAGATTATATTAGTTCATAAACGCAAATAATGATCTGCTTCCACTTTGCTGTGCTCCAGATTACTCTGTTTTGCTAGGGATATTTTTCATTATTTGAATTCTTGTCCGTCACACTAGTGTTTGGTTTTGAGTTTATTTTTTAATGACATACATATTTAAGATTGCAAGGTCTGCTCTGTGATCTCACCCTTAGAAAGATCTCCAACCTGTGAATAAAATAAGGAAAGAGGAAGCAGTGCCAAGAATGGAAAATGAGCTTAACACAGCAGGTGCTTTCACAGTTCAAATAGCTGCCATGCACCCTGCTGTCAAAAAGCCCTGTAGCGTGTGTCCGGGAAGCTTGGGGTGGAAAGGGGACTTGGCAGGGCTGGAGATTTCACAGAGTTGTGAGGAAGAAAGTCACAGAGGGCTGGACTCTGAAGCTCTGAGCAATCCCTGCTCTTATTTGTGCCAACCAGAGCTGAGCGTCTGTGATATTCAGGATCACGCTTAGCACAAGTCGGACTGACCATGCGTTTGGACTGTCTGCAGCACAAAACTCCGGTCTGAATAGCCCAGATGACCTCTCTGCTTGTTGCAAATGACCAAAGGAATCAGTGGCATGTCAAAGAGAAATACAAAAGAGAAAAGAAACGAGCATTTGCAGAAATTCTAGGATTTGCTCTTGCTCTTTGACCTGGCTTAGAGACAAACTGATAAACATCAAAACAAACAAACAAAACCCACTCTCTTAAAACCCACATCTCTGCTGTAGTTGGGAGGTCAAGGCTTCAGCACTGCCAGGATTTAGGACTGTTGTTGGACAGACAGGCTGCTCAGGAAGGGATTTTATTACCCCACTGTGCATGTGCTATCATGGTTGCATTGCAGCACATCTGAGCTTTTTCATGCTTTGCACATGTAGAATTTAAAACCCTTTAAAAGCAGAGGTGCTGCTCTTGGGGTGAAATGTCCAGGAATTGGTATCAGGAAGATGGGACTCAGTTTCACATTCCCAGGGGAGCATTCAGAGTCGGGTTTAAACCATTAGACCTGAATGTATTAAAACGTGCAATTACTGCAATATGTCTGGGTTTAAGAACAATTTGCTTGGTCCTGTCATCTCTGTGTGCCCCCAGTGCATTTATGGCAATAGCACATCACTAAACCCAGACATTAAAAGCACCCAGATCTGGAAAAATATCAAATTCAATATGCAACTCAATGCAATATAAAAGATGGGATTTGCAGCACCCAGAATTCCAGTGGCAGATGCAGAAATAAGACCAAAGTCAGTTTAGCAATGAATGAAACCAGTTGCAATGCAAAATAATCTTAACCTCTATGGGTGCAAATCACTTGACTGCAAAACACTTTTTCAATCATTTGTCTAATTTCTAGAGAGTGTCTGTATTGCACTTAGCACAACAGACCACGCATGGTCTTTAGGTATTTCCATGAATTAAAAAAAAAATAGAAAAAATAGAAAAAATAAAAAAATAAACAAGCAGGGTAGAAAATCAATCAAGCAACAACCTGAGGAAGAAAACAGGATCATCCAGCTGCCCATTGTCCCAGCACCCAGGCCATCATTTTATTAATCAAAATAAAAACTTATAAAGGCCTTACCACGTGGTAAGAATTCTATACTGGCAAAACAAGTGCTATTCTTCCCTTACTACCAAGCTTTCTCCTCAGGTACTTTTCAATATAACAAAGATTTTTAAATACAGTAAATAGAAGTGAGGCAAAACCACAACACAACCCAAATAAATGCTTGGACTTATCTGTACAGTACCAACATCTTTATTTAATATATATTTAATATAAATGAAAGTCTAGAATCTATATAAATTTTATGCTATACAGTACAAATAAGAAAAAAACTTCTTCTATGGGAAACTCATTATACACTGATGGCAGAGTTCCTTGTACCTTTTCTTAAAGCATCTTTGACCACTCATTATCTAAATCAGGGAAATCATATCTCAAAGCCAAATATGTTCACAGAAAGCTCCTTCCATCTGCTGGAGCAGGAGGCACCTTTACAAAGAACTTAGTGCTTGTAAGAAGCTCTGTCATGAGAACTCCTGATATACATGACTAAGCCCAGCGATATTTTGACCAGAAAGTCCTGATGCTATGACGTGCAAGATCCTCCTTATGCTTTAAGGAGTTTTCAGAGCCAGAAACAACATAAACTTAAAACTAAAGTTGCTTCTGTGGTAGTTTGATAAGTCTCAGATTTAGAGCACAAAAATCTGTGTGTGTTGTGCAAAGACTAGTGCTCTTAAAGTTTTGATATCTACACTTATATCCATATGTGATAAAATACTGCATATGCACGTTTTACGATAAGAATGAAGAGAGGTATTTTAAATGGAAGAAATTAAAAACACAGATGGAAGCTGTAATTCTTTCCAATTATAATTGTTCAAGGCATATGTAATGTAAGATAGCATTATACTTGCTTTCTCTTTAATGAGTGACAGATCACTGTAATTGGCATAAGAGCTGGATTGTCAAGCGAGGAATTGAGAAGAAACACCCAAACACTAAAATTAGTCTTTTCTTTTAGGATGTTTTTTTAAATAGAGCAGTGAATCTCAACCTCATTTACCTTTGTTTTTTCTCCCTTTAGAAAAACAAAAAGAGTTCTACTATAAACCTCAACAACTTGTAAAGAAAAGGGGTGACTAACTTCTTGTTTCAACTTAATTCTTCCAAGTACATCCCAGATCTCACCATTTACAGACCATCTTTTTTTTTTTCTCTGTCCACTCCAAGATATGAACTAGTTCATACTACAAGCCCGCACCAAGACAAATATTCCTGCTCTTAGTAACACTTGTTAGCATCGACTCAGAGCACCTCACTATTCAATCAGGAGGTTTCCAGTCAAAAACTGGATACCATCTTCAGTGAACTGCAAAAACTCTCACCGTGTCGCCCGGTTAAAGGTTGACTCAGTCCCTTTGGGATACAAAGTGCCAAGACACCTTTTCTTAAATGAAGACTTAATAGTGAAAAGACAGTAGAATTGAACCACGCCATGAAAATCAAGACAAAAAAAGACACCCACTTATNAAAAAAAAAAAAAAAAAAAAGGACACCCGCTTAGAGTCAGCCTGGCATTCAGACCTACCAATCTCTGAAGCTGCAGGAGGTTCAATAGCCACCAGCTTGGGCTCAACTCTTAAAAAGATGCCTTCTCCTGTGCTGCTGTTAAGTGCGAAGCCATAAGGTCTCACCAGTAACTTCACCTGGTAGACTCCAACCGGCAGCCTCTCCATTTGGCAAATGAGTTTGGTTTCATTCAAGGTTATGATGCGGCAGGTTGAGCTGTTCACCTCTACCTGGAGTGCTGCCTTCTCCTCAGCGAAGCCAGTTCCCCTGATAACAATTGTAGCCTGAGACCCATCATCTGAAAGAAGAGAAACAGCAAGATGACTAACGAATTTTGGAATAACAATGCTCAGATTTCCTTTTAACCAACGGCTAAAGTTATTACCGTCCTTATCAGGAGACTATGCAAACCACAACACTGAAGCATACATTATCCCCCATGTTCCTGACTCTGTCCAGCTCTTATTTTCTTATTTTTAATTAGAAACTACCTGGAATCAAGAGTCACCCTGCTCTGGACAGTACCATGCTGTACTATTTATCTCCCCTTTGTGACTGTCTTGTTTCCTCCACACTACCAGCTTGTATTGCACAGTTTAAAACCAAAGCTAAACAGAAGTAATCCACAGAAAATGCAACCTCCATAAAAATCAAAAACTTGCCAAAGAATATACATAGACACACAAATCTATAAGGTCATCATCATCATCAAACCAATTTTTAGTGTGTTTTGCCATTTTATTCACCTATGAAGCCCATTACCTGACAAGTACTCCACTTCACTGACTAAGGGTGTCTTTTCCTGGCTGAACTGAAAAGAGCAGGAACCAGAACAATTTGCAAGGACATCATTCACCACCACCACCACCTAGAGAGAGAAGAAGGTTACTTCAGAGCAGCAATGGGATCTAAGGTGGTTTCTAGGACTTACGATACGTGGCAGATTGCACAGTGTTGCAGGCAGCTACACTGCTTCAGCACAGACAGCAGTTTATCCTGCTTTAGTCTGGTTACAAATTTCCTCCCTGACATGGGAACAACTTCATCCTGCTTTAAAGCACCCTGCAAGACTCTAACCAGAATGAATCCTAGATTGCATCTCCTAAAGATTTTTTTTTCATGGTTCTTTGAGCTAACCAGGAAAGTTGGGCTGTCCCTTGAGGACTAGCATCAACTTCCCTATCAGAAGAGTCAGCTGGCAATGTAGAAGACCCTCCTCTTCACCAGGCGTGAAGGAAGGGTGTGCTGAGAGACTGCACCAGAGCCTCAAATAAAAGCAGATTGTCTCTGGGAAACCCAAGGGGCCCTCAGAGTTTCACAGTGCTCCGCTTAATAGAGACGCAATGGTTGGAGGGACATTTTGATATTTGCTGCTTGCAACAAGCCAGAACACAGCTTCAAAAATGAAATTTGATTTCTGCTGCTGTCCTTATTTCACCCGATCTGAGGTCATGTATGTACAGAGGTACCACAGGTGACTTGGGTGCTGGAAGCAGGGCAGGACCAATATGTGGGGAGCAGAGCCAGGCAAAAAGCAGGGTGCAATAGCCCCCATTGCTGCACAGACAGGTTTCTAGCACATCCTGCATTACGGTTATTGCTGCAGTGCCCTGCGGCACACGCTAGAGACAAAGCCCAGCAATGCACACACTCCTGCAACCTCCACGAGTGGAGTTTTGCAATGCATTTTTCTTCCCAGTAGTCATTCAGCTGGGAAAGCCTTCTTGAGTCCCTTTTCACAAGGGAACCACTAGGTAAATGGATGATCGGTGACTTTTCCAAACTAGCACCATAGCTACAAGCTTATTTATTTTGTCAGAAGCATAACAGCTAGAACCTGCAGATGGGCAGAGGGGCATTCTCACATTTAGGACCCAATGAAAGTGAGAGTCCAGAGATAATGTTAACTCTTAGCCATAGCCTCAAAAGAAATAAGTCATTTTCCTTCACCCAAAATGATCATTCTCCACCCTTGGAACAGCTCTTGTAGTAACGCTCTGCTCCACAAATCAGGGAGAAAAATCTGACCAGTTAATGCTAAAGCACGGAACAGAAGATTTTTATAAAGAATTTAGAATAGCAGCAGAACAAGATTTCTCCACACATCAGCTCCTGGATCTATGGACCTACGTGAACCAACCAGAGGTGTGTGGAACATTAGCTCACCTGTGTATTGTTATTGAAGGTAGCAAGCATATCTCCAAATATTGGCCCAATAAACACACCCCCATCATAAACCACACGACTAGTAACAGTTGGGTTCAGACCCGTGAGGTTTTCAGCAGAGACCTAGAGGGAAGAAAAGAAAAAAAAAAAAAAAAAAAAAAAAAAGAGAAAAAAGTGGCTCTCACTTTTGTCTGCATTGTAAGTGTAAATTAAGCTGTGCCCCATGGGCCATACAGCACTATTTTAAGAACTACAAAAAGAGTGCAGAAATTACATCCTTGCCTCCTTATTTTGAAGCACAAGCTAGATCCAATTTACTGTTCCATAAAACATTTTTTTTTTTTTTTTTAAAACAAATGGTCTCAACCTAAGTCGCTGACCCTAATAGGGGACACTTTGATTGAGGTCTCACTATTGCCTATGTGAAAACAAACACTGGCAAAATCACTGACACTGAAAGAGATTCAAAATGCAAAGATTCAAAAAATTACCATACATTAATAACATTGGGTAAGTCCCCTGTTTTTGTTTTCCAAGTCAGGGTCCAGATACTCTCATAACAAGAGTCTGAGTCCTTGATCACTGTAAAGTCACTGGTGTTGAAGTATGGGGCTGTAGAGTTATCCGTGTTTTCTTGCAAAAGCCTGTGGAGATGACTGGAGGAAATGTTCACTGGGATACCTGCAAAAGACATTGGAAAGCAAAATTAGAAAGCAGCACACCCCATGGGAGCACATCTGCCTGCTCCTAGAAAAGATGTTTCATCAGCTGGGCCTGTTCAGCCTGAAGAGAAGGCTGAGAGGGGGTATGATCAGTGTCTATAAATACCTCAAGGGAGGGAACGAGAAGGATGGGGCCGGCCTCTTTTCAGTAGTGGCCAGCGATAGGACAAGAGGAAACAGCCACGCACTGAAGGACCAAAAGTTCCACAGGAACTTAAGGAAAAAATTCTTTCCTGTGAGGGTGACAGAGCCCTGGAACAGGCTGCCCAGAGAGGTGGTGGAGTCTCCTTCTCCGGAGACCTTCAAAACTCACTTGGACACAATCCTGTGTAACACGTTCTAGGTGACCCTGCATGTGCAAGGGGAGATTGGGCTAAACGATCTTCAGAGGTCCCTTTCAGCCTTAACAATCCCATGATTCTATGATTCATTATTAGTAATAGGCTGTGATGATTTAGACTTCTGTAACTGGAAAATAAAGTAGCAGGAGAAATCCTAAATACCAAAATACTTTTTGCACTTTCCACTAGTGAATAAAACTCAGAAATATGTCTCTTGATGGGACCATCAGAGCTGTTGTCTAAGTAATACTCCTTGTAACATTCAATCTATATCTTTGGAAGGCATGAAATTTCACTATGCAATCATGCTGGTTTAAAAGAGAAAAGGCAGAAATTTCCTACAAAAGTGAAGCATATGTGTTGAGAGGGAATCAGTCTAACAAGAAGACTTTGTAAAGTCCAGGCCCAAATATATGCAAATAGCATCTTATTTTCTTTGGCAAAAAGGCCCATAGCCATTCAAAGCTGTAAATACAATATATCTCCCTAAACTTATTCATAAGAAAAAAAGGGCATGGGAAAGGTGACAGGGCAAGAGGAATGGAGACCACTTTAGAAAAGAGTATCTTAAAGGCAGGGAACTGTTGAATTCACCTTTAGCTGTAATGAGATGCTTCCAAAAAGACTTAAATGACTCTCCTTGTTGTCTTTCATGAATATCCTAAATTTCCTTGTCTTTTTATGACTTTGCTTTCAAACTACAAGTCACCAGTTCTGGAGTCAGGAATCAAGTCAAATCAACTCTATGCAAAAAAACTTTTGTGGTGTCTGCGACCCCTCAAACAACCAAAATTCCAATAATACTGGGAGTAAAATAATTCTCTGGTAAATTGCATGAGTCTCATACTTGCAGCCTGGTGTTATGAGATACAGAGGGAAACCTAAGAGGAGTGATACTAATTGCAGTTTTGGAAAAGGTTCTGATAGTGGAAAAGCTGTTTATAGCTTAGAAAAGCACCAGTATCGTCATATAAGAGGAAGAGAAGTACATGTTCTGGAGAAACCTCAATGTAATGAAACCTTAGGTTGCAAAATCCCAGCTCGGATTCTGATCCCAAATCCTTTACTATTAAGACAAGTATTTCAGAGAGATTGAATGTATTTTGTAGCAAACACTTAATTAAACTCTAGAAATACTGCCTTCCCTATAATCCTTAACTCCTATTTAAAGGCAACACATGCAAAAGTCTAGCAGACATCTGAACGGGTTTGATCTGCCAACCTGTTTCTTGAGCATTTTAAATCATCATTCTTCTCTTCTTCACTTGGTTTCCTACAAATGAAATCCTGGGGCCCCACTCACCTTGCCTCTTACCTGATATCACTGTATTGGCCAGGTAGATGCGGAAGGTCCCTCCAATAGGTGGGGATGACTTCTGCAGTCTCCGAACAGTGAGGTTGATCCTTGCATCCTCCGTGGAGACGGAGAGGTGTCCGTCTTCCTCGGAGCCATCCAGCAGCAGAGCACCTCTGCATGACAGAGTGCCCACATGAAGGCTTTAGCAGACAGAAACCCCGCTGGCGACACCCTTGTGTGACCAGCAACACAAGACAAACATTTATCTGGTCTTGGAATCTTGAACTCACAGGCTCTGGAGGGATCAGTTGTTCACCAGACCCTTTCTGCAGCTCCCTAAATATCATTTGTCAAGTTAAATCAAGTTGTAGCAAGACTGTCTCATTGTTCTAAAGGTCCTTGAAAAGCAGCAGTTTCCTACCTCTGGAGATATGATTCTTCAAGGCATCTGCCATATGAACCTGCTCTCTTATCCTCACAGCAACATGAGGGCAAGACTCTTGAAGGACCTAACAAGAATATGTTTGCAGCCCTGACAGACTTGGTTACTCAGCACATACTTTCCCAAAATGCCAGCATTGTACACAACAGGAAATGATGGAAAAACACCTTTTAAATAGAGTAAATAGTTCATACAACACCAAGCCCAAGCGAGTACTGCTCCAAGACACTTCATTCTATAGTCTCAGGTTTATCAAAACTTCTGCACTGCTGAATTACAGCAAGGAATGTAATTGTGCTTATTGCACAACTGCAATATTGTGCATCCTGGTTGTCAAGAAATCTGGTTTCTGAGACCTAAAAAGTCTCTGTGATACAATAATGCCACCATGTGGTTATGTATCTGCATAACCGCTTAAGTCTCCAACTAGTCCATTTCTGCCTCGACTTTTGCTGATGAAATTTAGAGAATAGGAAACCCAAAGGGCCACCGGATTTTCTAGTCTGACATGCAGTTGATTTTATCCATTAACCCTGATTCTGATCCCAACAACTTATATTAGACTAAAGCATAGCATGAGCTTGGTTAAGAGGAAAAAAAAAGTCTTATTTTGAAAATATCCAAAGACAGCAAGCAGTCTGCTCATTTTTAAAGCATGCACTGATTTCTCATTTCAGTCTGACTGCAGCATCATACATGGATTTTGCTCATCTTTCTCCAAGAAACATGAAAGTTCTCAAGTGTCAACCATGTGTTTTTCTTGGTGGGAGGTACTATTACTAATCCACCTCTAAATCCTCTTTTTGATAAACTAAACATATTGAGCCTCTTAAATCTTTCTCTCCAAAGCATTTTCTTTCACTCCATAATGATGCTTATAGCTGTTTTTCTTCAAGTTTTCTGAAGCCCCTTTAGAAATGTGCTCAATGCAGTAACATAGCCTTCCAGTGACAGTCTTAATACTCAAATCAAGAAATCTTTTTTTCTACCGATTATATCGATTTATACCCAAACCTTACAAGTACTCCCCCATCTTCTCATCCTTACCTTTATCATTGGTAACTTGTGCTGAAATTGTAAACTTAACACAAGCAATGAAGCGTACTTCAATGAAGTGCAGGAGACACCTTTACCAGCCATATCCTTCTATACTGTGTTAATCCTATATATTGCCTTCTGTAGAACAGCTAGACCTGAACAGGGACTTAACTATATTATCAAATGACTGCTCAGACTTGGGCTCTGCAGGACCAGGACCTGAACTGCTGCTGGATGGTCACTGTGGTGGGAACACCAGCATATAAAACAGGCTATGCAAGTCTTGTTGGTGCAGATTTGGGCTGTGTTTCTCTGATCTTCAGTGGGCAATCATTAAATTCACTCAACTCACTGGTAGATACAAATGCTTTGTTGCTCTGAAAGTTTTCTTCAAATCTTAACAATTTCTGAAAGCAAAAAATTTGTATTGAGAGCCCTTCTGTCAAGCGGTGTTTTGATGTGCTGCAGTGAACCCCAAAATTCCATTTCTTTTTGCTTGAACAGGGAGAGATCAGAAAGTGGGAAACCAACTTAATTCACAGCAGAGCTGAGATTCAAGGTCTTCTCCTAGATAACAGCCATTGAGCCAAATCAAGGGCCAGCCACTGCAGAGGAACAGAATCTGCATCATTCCACCCTCTTCCTTGCATTGGTTCTGGGCCTGTCAGGTCCTTGATGACTCATCTAAATATAACATAATTTATAGGACTGTTTTCTGTCAATTTAGTCCTTCAATATTGTTCTCTCTGGTTTCATTAACCTGTGGGCCTCGACTAAGTTCATTATTGCAACTTCCAGAGCAGAAACCCTCTCTCTAAACAAGGAAGAATAAAGTGGACTTCTATTTCCTAGCATAGCAACTGCTGTCATTAGAGGTGTTTAGGGTACTCTCCACATTTCCAACACCTGTTCAAGAAGGACTTAGATATGCTAGCTCTAAGTCATATCTTGATGGCCCATGCAGAAGTCTTGCATGCTCCAAGGTATCTTAAATTAGGGACCCATACCCCACTCTTATAGTGCATTTTAAATACCAAAACGAGATATTTTTATTAAGATGTTTAAATGTATATTCCAACTCCTGTGTGGTCAACAAACCCCCTAACACCCACATGCTAAAACTGAAAGTAGGTAGCTTAATTTTGAGCTGAATCCCACCTACTGAATACAGACCTCCATGCAGGATTTAGTAGTCTAAACTTAGCTTGAACATAGACCATTTGACACAACCAAAGGAGAAGACTCCAAGGCAACTCCCATCCTGACTAGACTTATGCTCCCCTGCCTCTTGTGCCCCATCTTAGAGGATGGGAAGATCCACACAGGTCAGAGGGAACTACAAGAGGTACTGCAGGACGTGACATAACCAGTAGATACTGTCCCTACCTTAGTGAGAGAAGGGGCAGACTTGCACCACAACCAGCCACCAGCAGGGACACATTGTAAGTGGGAGATGACCCCACCACTGTTACTGCTTCAATGATCCTCCCATCTGGCCAAGGTGGTTTGGGACTCCGAGAAACTGAAAGGAAAAGATGATGGTCATCCATTACAGGTAGGAGAGTAGATGTCACTAAAACTGGGTTATTTTCCCCTTACGTGCTACAAACATATCCATTTTGGATTTCTTTTTGGACAAGATCAATATGACATAGTTTTACTTATTGACACACACTTTGAAATAGGCCAAGAATGTTCATATTTGATAATACCTTCTTGGTTGTTTTCACACAAAACAAAGCTCAAGAAAAGAAAAAGGAAGGTTTCAGTGTCTGTTGTGAAAAGCCCTTTCCCTCTGGAAAAAAATGTAACCAGTCAAATACATATTTTCATGGGAGGTCCTGGAGAGAGAGAAAGAGCAACAAGAAAGAAAATCCTTTACCGGTCACATTGCTGTCTGTGATGACAAGTTCATCAAGATAAAGTGACTCAGAGGTCTCCTTTTGCGTCTCAGGGATCACCACATCAATCTGATGCACAAACACAGGGGAATTGGCAGGGAGGTCCTGGAGGAGCATGGAATGGTTCACACATCCCTTCCAGAGGTTGGTGCAGGTAAATGTCCAGCTGAAAGGGACCGGCAAGGGTTACGTCCTCTTTCCTCTACTGTGAGGCAGTTGTTAGTTACAAAGTCTTTACATCTGTTTAGATATCCTCCTCAGTCAAGAAATTCAGTATTGAATTTCTTGACTGAGGCACAAACACTTCCATAACATCAGTGACCTGAACAGAACAGCAGCTACTTACACACAGC
>VWPW01021659.1:0-29936 GCA_013389825.1 Crypturellus undulatus | reverse complement strand
GCCCGGCCCCGCGGCGGGCCCTGCCGCGCGCGGCGCCCGCCATGTCGTGCGTGCACTACAAGTTCTCCTCGAAGCTCAACTATGACACGGTCACCTTCGACGGCCTCCACATCTCCCTGTGCGACCTCAAGCGCCAGATCATGGGCCGCGAGAAGCTCAAGGCGGCCGACTGCGACCTGCAGATCACCAACGCGCAGACCAAAGAAGGTGCGTGGGGCCTGCGCGGCCTGCGGGGCACGCGGGAGGCCGCCCCTAACGGCGGGCGGGCCCGAGCCCTTCGAAACCCGCCGCAGAAACCCCAGAGCAGCGCGAATAAAACAGAGGGCCCTCGTGGCCCTTCCTTCTTCTGTTTTTGTCTTCTTGTTTCTGCCTTGTTTTTTTTCCTTTCTGTTCCCCTGGAAAACCGACCTTGTGGCTGTTGCAGTAGTTGTCTGGCAACATCCTGTATCACGAGTGTGTAATCTATAATCTTTGCGGGCTTTCAAAAAGCATCTTGCACAAGTAGGTCCTCTGTATCTAAGCTATACTCCGCATTTTGCTTTTTTCAAATTTCTTTTTTCTCCCAATGACGTTATCATTCAGAAGCTTCTGAGTGTCGTTTTGGTGTTCATTTCTAACTTTATTTTTTTGAGGGGGGATGTGTATGCTGCATATTAACCATGTTCAGGGCATTGTTGAAGTATTTATATATATATATATATATATAAAAGAAATGTTTTTGAGATATGAGAAAGTCTCCTGATTCTAATAAATGGTGCTGGATTCACAGTGGTAAGCTCATTGTTTAATATCAGCTAATATAATCAGTTGTGTTGGTGATCTGCCATCTTGGTAAGTTTTGAAGGTGGTTTTTGTGCGTTTTAGGGGAATCTGGGATGTGACTTACCAGGAAAAAAAGGATTTCTCTAGAAGTGTTTTCATTTCTTAAATGATTCAAAACATTTGATTCAGCACAAACGATGATTCAACGCAGTGGTTCTGTGATACTCTTTAACAGTCTATTCTTTAAAATGTGTTCTAGATCTGTATTTTTTTTCTCTTAAAGTTTTAAACAGGAAAAACTTAAGCAGTTCATATGTACACTGTGGTAACTGCAAGTTCATCCCTAACCTTTACAGCCAACTGGACCTAAAGCTCACTGTTTATCAGTATGTATCAGAATATGATTTAATGGAAGGTGTATGTCAGAATAGGAACATATTTTTCTTGCTTAGAGATGTTGAAAGGTGAAGAGGTCTCATAGTACATGGTTAAGGGCTAGTTTAGGGCTGCCTTTGTATGTAGGCAGGTAGTTACATTGCACAAGAGCAAAAATTCCTACAGTAGCATTGAACAAAACGGACAAAGGCTTTTGAGAAATGCTGCTTGCAGTTGGCGTTAAGGTAAATAGTAGTTTCATTTACCTTAAGGGCTTCCTTACAGGAGGTCTTCGCATTTTGTCAGCGGTTGCTGATGTTCTTTCAGCCCCACAAATGCCGTGAGGATGAAGAACCCGCTGGCTCGTGACACTGTGCAGGGGCTCATCCCTCTAAAGCAGCAAGAGCACCTTGAATGATGATGAATCACGATGCAGCCCAAGCATTTTTACCAGAAGTTAAAAATATATGCATCTGAAATACTTTTTTTTTTTTTAATAGATCAGGTGCAGCAATACAGCAGTAGCAGATGGCAAACAGAAACCAAAGTTAGGGGCTTTTTTTTGACTAGTCCTTATTTACGCTTGTAAATGTGTTAAGACCACAGACAGTTTAGTACTGTGAAACTTTTAGAATAATTCTATTAAAGGCAACACAGAATTCTCTGAAGGAGTATCTGCCTCACTAGTTTAGTTCATTTGTCCCTCTTTATTTTAATGGGCATCACTCACTTGAAACTGCCAATCCTCTTCCTCTGGGTAGTTTGTGTTGCACTCAGATTTCTATACTCACTTTACAAACAACAAAGTGTAGTACCAGTGGCATGGATGGTTACTGGAGTTCTCACAATGGTGTTTTTCATATTAAATATGCAAAAAGCACTTTTTTCAGAGTAAAACTAGATGATGCATTTGACTATAGCATTTATATGCACCAAATTGTGTATAAAACTCAAATTTCTGTTTTTATTAATCACTTTAGAAACTTAAACTTGCTTTAAGAACCCCAAGGAAAAAAAATAGAACAGGATATTCTGCCTAAATGGGTGTTTAAAATTCTTTTTTGATGAGTAATTTAAATTGCTAGAAAACTAATGGTGTTTTTGAAGATCAATGAAAAGTTTCTGTAGCACCCTCATGCACTGGGAAATTCCAGATAAACTTCTTATTATTATTATTTTTGCAGGGGTGGAGGACAGACTTTTGGAAGAGTTGAGGCCTGAGTATTACCGAATAAAAGCATGAAATGATGAAGGAGGAGCACAGAACTTTAGTTTTGTTGTTTGAGAAGGGAGAACAATGCAACAAGCAGAAGGGGAAGTGGCCTAACTTCTTTCTGTCGTTGGTTGTCAAAATCTAGCAAAAATGGATAGGTTTCAGTCCCTCTTGCTTTTTTTATATGCCCTTTAATTAGGGAATATGTATGTTCATAACATCGGTTTAGCTTACCTGTGAAGTTCCTTAGAGTGGTCTAACAAGGTGAACGTGCTTCTGCTTCCGTGAGAGCTTCCAGACTCTCTATTCTAGCAGTGGTTTGGACTAGCAGGCGGGACGGCGTAGCACATGCGCAGCGCCCCGACCTGGGCGCTGCTCTGCCGTGGAGCAGGGACCTGGCCAGGTACCCAGGTAGCAGCAGCGCTGCAGCTTGCCAAAGGCTGCCGTGCCTGGGGGTCCCGACAGGCAGGGCAGTTGGTTCCCCAGTTCCATGTTCCTTCCCCGGATTGTTTAGAGTTAGTGTTTTCCAGTAGCTTGCTGTGTGCCCAGTGTGCGATTTAATGTAGAAGCTGGATATTGAGCTACAAATGTTACTGTTATTTTAATGAACTCCAGAATTTTTGACAAAATCCAAACATGCAGGTGGTGGAAGTTCTGCATTTCTGCAAAGGTGGCTTTGTATTTGAGAGATTGGCTAAAGAAGGTGCCCGAAAGAAATTGCCCATATTTCTCCATATATTGTTCATATAAGCTTCTGTACCTAAACTGGTTGAGTAAGTTAAGACTGCATGAGTGAAACAGTTGGCGACCATTTCATATTGCTCATCAATATATAGATCCTTTAGGTAGGTCATTGTAAAAATGCAGAAGTACTTCTACTTACTTTCAGCACTGTTCTGCAATATTCATGCTGTGCTTTATTGCAGTGGTTTAAAGCACTAGTATGGTGCACAAGCATTCCATCAGCAGTGTTTTTGGCATATATTTCGGACAGTTAGTTACGGGGCTGACTTGGGAGGAATCATTTTTGAAATAATAGTGGTTTTTAGACGTTTCTCTCTGCTATCAAGCAAGCATGCTAGAGATGACACAGGATTAGGTGTTATGTAATGCTGAACCACGATATTTGTCCAGATAGGGATATGTCTGATCAGCGAGATGAGTAGTTTGAAGGAGAATTAATGTTCGTTTAAGACTCTCTTGAACTCGAGACTGGCTCGAGGTCAGAGCTGCTGCTCACGAGTGGCTGCCGCAGCAGTGCCACTCTGCGATGTCACCAAGGCTGTCACCGAGGCCGGCTCATACTCACTTGGCTCCTCCACGGCCTGGGATCCCCTCAGCAGGATGCAGATGGGCCATTTAGATGTTTAAGCAACTCTTGCCCCTTGCCTGGCCCTGTGCTGTTCTGTGCTGCAGCGCTAGTTCCAGGGGTGGCTGTAGAAGCGCCCCAGAGCGCGGTTGCCGCTCGGGCTGCCGTGCCGCGTTGTCTGTCAGGAAGGCTGTGCGGTCCTGGGGTCGGGTCACGCACCAGCCATAGCTACGGGGTGGCAGGGGAGCTCTGTAGGGAGCCTGCAGCGCCGAGGGGCTGGGAGCTTGTCCCACTGGGCTCAGCCAAGCGGCCGCTGCTTGCAGGTGCTATGGGTCAGCTCGCCCTGCTCCCTTGCTGCATTGCTTTTGTTTTCCCCTGCAGAGGTGTTGAGCAGTGGCAGGCTCCTCCCAACAGTCTGAATATTCAGATTAATGGCTGGAAGTGTGTTAGACCCCAGTGATGCAGCGGTTCAAAACCATGCAGGTGCTCTTGAGCACAGGTGAAAGTCCCATGGGTCACCTCTGTAACTGAACAAGCAACCTCAAGAAATGGTATTCTGGGGTTAAATTACATCATTGATATCTATTTCAGTGGAGACTGAAAATCTGGAAATGATAGTCCAGGCAGTTAATTAATATTTCAAGGCAGTGCTTTAAATGCCATCTACACAGATCATTTGTTTGCCACGGAGTGTGTAAGTGGTTGTTGATTATCCCAGAAGAAAAGCTTGGAGGCAATGAGGAGCCTGGTGTGAAGAGCCTTGGGAGAAGGAGTACGTTTCTGGAAGGGCTGGTGCTCCTGCGCTGCAGAAGCTGTCTCCATCCCTACCCGTGCGGATCCTTCTGCCGGCAGTGGAACAGCAGATTTTGAGGCGTTTTGCCCATCGTTTCCCACGCGGCCGCTGCTGTGGCCTTCTGTGCTTTCCTGGGGCGGGAGTGCTCCTCGAGGCACTGCTCCTGCGGGTGCTTTGGCGACGCTGCCACACTCGCAATGCGGGGCCAAGGCAGGCCAAGCGATCAAGTGAGAATTTCTGTGGTCAGAATGCTATACTAACAGTATGTTAGTATAACATGCGTATTAAAATTGTGGCAGACTTTNGCTGTCTCCATCCCTACCCGTGCGGATCCTTCTGCCGGCAGTGGAACAGCAGATTTTGAGGCGTTTTGCCCATCGTTTCCCACGCGGCCGCTGCTGTGGCCTTCTGTGCTTTCCTGGGGCGGGAGTGCTCCTCGAGGCACTGCTCCTGCGGGTGCTTTGGCGACGCTGCCACACTCGCAATGCGGGGCCAAGGCAGGCCAAGCGATCAAGTGAGAATTTCTGTGGTCAACAGTATGTTAGTATAACGTGCATATTAAAATTGTAGCAGACTTTGAGCTTAGTGAGTTTAAAAATTGGGTGGGGGGAGTGCTAATTGTATGTTAAATCCAAAGAGGTGTATAAACCTTGGAGCATAAGCAGAGCTATTGATACTTCCCTTGTTTTCGTTTGCAGAAAAAACGGTGCTGACACTAACATAGTACTTGCTTAAGACTTCCAGTTGGTGTGAAGCAGCAGTCAAATGGGTGTGCCTTTGTTTTTGTTGTTTTAAGTGGTATTTCTCCATACCTTCACTGCAATTCTCCTTTACCTCGGGCCCCTTTGAGAACGATGTTTTCTGAAACTTGACAGCGTGTTTTTGGCTCGGATGTCTCTTGTGCTGTCGACCTTATGTGATGTACAGATTCCCCCCAGCTTTCTTTGTCCATTGAATCCTTACTTTTAATCACAGCTCATATAAATGAAACCACTGTAGCCAATCACTGACATTAAACTGATTTCTGTGTCCTTTAAGAGCCTAGGTGAGGCTGCCTCCTGCTTTGCCGATGATCCTGCCAGAGCTGTGTCTGGCGAGGGCCAAGGGCCACTGTTGAGCAGGACGTTGCTCCTCGCTGGCAGGGTCTGCAGAGTGACCTGCCAAGTCCCTGCTCCGCGCGTGGGACTGGTTGCTGATGGCGTCCCTCTGGGAGGGCGTCTCTGAAATTCAGGTTGAATGAACAAGAATTCCAAGGGACTTCCCAGTAGCACTTTTATCTTTAGTCACCTTCTGGTGTTCATGCCATGCGGCTGCTCTCACAGGACTTATGGTTTCTTTTCAAGAGAGGTAGAGTTAATTTTACCCTTATGCCAAATGCCAAATCCTTGGTTTGGCCCAGGTGTAGCAGACTTTTATCTTGGTAGAAAGCAGCTGTTGCTTCTCAGAGTTCTTTGAAGTTTCAATCTTTTTTTTTTTCTTTTTTTTTTTTTTTCTGTCCTGATCTGGACCAAAAAGCATGGTCTCTATGGTTTCATTGAGCAGGTAGAAATAGATTTTGGGATTGCAACTGCCATGATATCCCAGTCATTTATCCGAGCCTTAGTACTGTTAGGATTTTTTTTTCTTCTCTCTCTCCTTCATTCTATCAAGAATTCCTAATAAAAATAGCTGACTGGCTATGTGATTGCCTGGTTTCCCCTTTGGGAAATGTTCTGGGGGTTGGTTTCAGAGCGATTTCTGTAAAGGCTTCTGTTTTTGTAGACTTTAAGAGTAATTCTTTTTCCAGCAATTTAAAACTACTGTGATGTCCAGAGGAAAGTTACTACTCACTGTTCAGTTCCTTGGGAAAGCTGAGGATTTACTTTCAGTTTTTCTGAAGAAACATTTCTGTCACTGGAAATAGAAGCTAAACTTTTGTTTCACCATTAAAGCACTGACGTAGGGGATATTTGCTTTGGTTTAGGGGAGGTTCCTGTCTCTAGGAGGAACATACTGGGAAATGAAGTGTAGATTATGGAATCCTTCACATACAATTGCTGTGCAGAGCTGTGCAGATGATAGGTACAGTGCCCTATCATGGCATGCACATATGTGGCTGCACGTATGTGCTGCTGTGTCTGGCATTTTAGGCCGTCCTTCCAGTTCAGCGTGCAAAGGTACAAGCTTTTGATATATAAAATGTAGGTGACTGGTAGGGAATGCCTGATGAGAGTGCTTTAGAATATTAGCCACGTGCAGCTTGTGTAAATACAATATACAGGTCATTTTCATGGCAAGATCTTTGCATTTGAAACTCACTCAGTGTGAAGGTCTCTAGGGTACTTACTGTTGCTTTGTCTTATGTAAAAGTTCAAAAGGTTTTCTTCCTTTCAAAAATGCAAGCATAATGTGAGCTAGGGTAAAGCATGGGTAGTTTCAGGCATGCGCTATTTTCTAAGGGCTTTTTAAGACCTGTTTTTGTAACTAATTTTGTCTCGGTCATTTTGTTCTGCAAAGGCTGAATCTAAAAACCCCTCTGGCCCCGTTTTGGTTAATTCGTACTAGTCCCTGAGCTTAGGGAGAGAGAGCACTTTTGTTTGAGCCACTTCTGGCCTATGGGGGGAGGAGGGAGGAAAACAATAAGTAGCTTCTGTGGTCAGAATTCCAGCCATGTCGTCTAGTCTCCATTTAAATGTGAAGCACTAAGCTGAAAAATGCCATTGTTCTTGATTTATAAACTTAAGAAATAAGCAGGCGGGCTCTCATCTCCTGAGTTCTGTCTGTGTGGAAACACTAGCAGTGTGGGCAAGTGGTCCCTAGTTAACCAGCAGTGCAAACAGTCCTAGGAAGTTTTCAGGCTTTAGTTAAGTACCATCTTGGGGGACAAGTGAGTGGCGTTTATGAAAATGTTTGTTTCTTCCCTAGAGAATTTTGCCATGGGTTTTCTCCAAGAGCTATTGACTTTGTAGTCTCACAGAAGCAAAAGCAACTCAAGCAACAATATGAAAGAACCTTTTGCATTAGTAAGATATTCCTTTAGTGATATATGAGACTATTGTACTGTTGGAATTCAGCATGGTTTAAAAAAAAGCTTGTTGCTTGTGTTTAAAAAATAAAATCTTCAGATTTGATAGTCAAACTTACTGTTAGCTTGTGTGGGCAATAGAAACACATTGTTACATATAAAATTCTGGTTTTGTATCCTTAAAGGGAGTCTCTGAAGTGCTATATGAATATATATTAATATATGTTATTGTGAATTGAGACTGATGTTTTTGCTATTTTTCTGTTGCTTTCAGAATACACAGATGATACTGCCCTGATTCCCAAGAATTCATCAGTAATTGTTAGAAGAATCCCAATCGGAGGAGTTAAAGCTACCAGCAAAACATACGTTATGTAAGTCTCCATAAAACATTCTATTCTTTGAGAAGGCTTCAATGTTTTAACTTTTTTTTTTTTTGATTGATCTTAGTTTGCCAGAAGGATTCGTGTTGTATTTTTCTTGGCAGAGTTGTTACAAGTCTTTGTTGTGAGGGGATAGATAGTCCTTTATTTGTCCCAATGTGAACTTACATTTTTAGGCTTACAGGGACATTGGGTTTCATCTCCAGCAATAGTAACTAACAAATAGTTCTATTGACTTTGTTCTTAGGGTTGACCTTGTGAGATGTTAGGTGTACACCTCGTTTCCTTTCTATATGGAAGGATTCCTTAATATGTTTTATGAATTTCTTTTGGAGTTGACATGGATATGCAATGTAGTTTATTCTTATTGCAGAAAAGTCTGTATCTAAACGTGACTGTTCCTTGCATTTTGGTCTTAGGTCGTAAGAATACCTGCCAGACCCCAAGTGTGGTGGGTTTGCCTAGTAAACAACAGAGGAAAGGCCAAGGGTCGCCAGTTGATGAGCCAGGCAAACATGTCTTATTTCTGACTTCTCTCAGTTGGGAATGTTTGAAGTGAAGCAGTAGCTGTTTCAAGTGATGCAAAAAGAAAAATGTCCTTAAGCAAATAGCTTTTTGTGTGTGATGAAGGAATAATTAATATTTTCCCAACTCGAAACTCAGGAAGTAGTTCAGCATGCCAACAAGATTGATTAGTTATCTTTCTAATTCTCTTTGGCCTAAGCTGATATCTGATCTCCAGGTGTTCATTTTAAATTCTTAGAACCCTTGGAAAACAGGATTAAACGCATCAGTTATTACAAAAATCTAAATACAATTGGACTACAGGATTGTTGCTGTCCTTCATTTGTGCATACAGTCCACTTCCCTGTCGGTCACTCGAGTGTTGTTCGAGTGGCCGTGTCTTCTGGTTTCACTAAAGAGATGCCTCAGCAGCACAAATAGCAGATGTTATTAGCTTGGTGTTTTGCTATGCCTTATCTTTACTGTTGATTCTTAAAAGTGCACTGCTAAGTTATGGTATGTATCTAGCAAATGGTGCAGCAGCATCCTGGCATCCATGAGGCGTTTGCAGACAGAATGGCTCGTTTGGCAGGGTTGCATGGGAGCTTTAGGGCTTTGCTGCAGTCACGGGGCTTTCAGGCTCTACCTGGCAATACTGCCCCGTGCAGTGCTGTGCTCTGAACGCCGCCTGCTTTGGAGGCCAACCCCAGTGTATGAGCTCGGGCTGCGCCGGGACGGCACGGCCTCCATCCTGGCTGGAGGGCACCCTCTCCTGGTGCCCTGATCCTGCTCTAAATGAGAGTGCAGGTGCCAGCAGCAGCGAAGGCCAAACAAGTATCTGTATGTGGGCAGGGGGAAAAGGGCCCTGCTGCTCTAAACCTGAACGTTAACCAGGCAGATGAGCTTTGTTAGTGCTACAGAAACAACTGGGAGAGTAGTTAACACCCGTAAAATAAAAATATGTTATGTAATAGTATAGAGGCCTTGGAAAATGCATGATTCCTCCTGTACATTCTTCAAGGAAGAAATGTTAAGGAATGATTGTGTGGTAACCTCAAGGCTTCTTTACATCCCCATCCTCCGGAAGGGCCGTGGCTGTAGCCACGGGCCTGGAGGCCTCCCAGCATGGGGAGGGTGTCCGAGCCTTTCCCTGCACACCCGCTCCCTAGCAGGCATGGAGCTACCCCTGCTCATGGACGCTTTGGATGCCTGTGCGCATTGTTTGTTAGCTGGGGCAATAGTTGCATGTCTGATTCATAAGCAGCGTGTGTACAGATCAATCAGGATGTGGAATCTCAGCAAGTTTTCAAGTGTGATAAAATATAGTTCCTAAAATATTATAGCATTTTCAAGATTATTTTAAAGCAAATTCTGGCAATTAAGACCTCTTTTTCTGTCACAGGACTCCTAAATCGCACAAAATCCTAGAAACTGCTTTCAGGTGACATTTCTACTACTATTTTTAGTCAATGTAGCGTATGTAACACGTTTAATATTTTGGCACTTTCATGGCTAAATATAGCAGCTATCTGAACACAGTGCTTGGGCTTCCACAAAGAAACACTGTTCTCAAGACTGCACTCTGACATTTTTGTTATTCCTCTGTCAGATGAGTGATTTTCACTTAAGTAAAATTTCACACTTCAAAGTGTCTAGACTATCACTGTTCATTCTTAGAAATTATTGTGTCTGGTTTCTGTTTATAATACTAGGACTATGCAGATTGGCTAAAGTTACCTTCCCATTTAGATGGGATGTTATTTGAGAACAAAGTCATAGTGCAGACTTTGTTTCTTATATAGTGGAATCAATGTATGAGGACTCTAATTTACACTGTTGTATATATGCAAGCTTATTTTTTGTCAAAGTAGGAAAGTTTAAGTCTATATGAATGTACCAAGGGAGAACAGCTTGTATATATGAATAAACTTTCATATTTACTAGACAATGAGAACGGCGCATTTTGATGCTTAGGTTTTATAATCTGTTTTCACTGCTTTATGTTGGATCCAAGTGTTTTCTCTTAAATTCTGATGGCCTTTATTTCTTCTTCTAGAAGTCGAACTGAACCAGTGAGTGGGACATCAAAAGCAGTATGTAAAAACACAATCACACTTTTTTTCTACACACTGCACTTAATTATAAACAATGTAGCTTTATACTTAATTTTTCCATACATTAACATATTTTCTAGCAAAATCTAGTGTATGTTGTAAATACAATGTATTTCATTCAGCATACTAAAATGAGTAATGCCATCATTTGCAGAGTTTTAATGTGAATATTGGTATTTGTGCCTAGTAATGCATTGTATTTCATATTGAATATTCTAGAATACTTCCTGTATGACTTTGTGTTGTACAGATAATGTACGATCGTTTTTAGATCATGTAGGTTCAAGGTTTGCACAGTCGAACATGGTGCCATGTTCTACATCTGTCTGTCTATAGCTAGTAATATGTATGTTTGTATAGGTTGTTGTGTGCTTTTTGTTTCTTGCAATAAAAATGTTTGGAGTGTATTTTTTTGCCATTTTCACATTGTATCACTTTAGCTTTTGTTTTTAAATAACTTTTTTTTTCCCAAATGGTTTTTGAAAATGTTATCAAAAACCACTGAGAAGCTATTATTGTTAAACTTGGTATTGGTTCTTTCTTTTTGACTTGGGGGTTCAAACAAATACCAAAAGGAATGTGTCCCAAACATTTTCTGAGGACAGTTCTGTGCAGCTAAATGATTCCTTTTGATGTCCTTAAGCACCTGAGTATTTGTTCCTGAAACTGTGATTGAAGTGATATTGTTTGGGCCCCTTTTGGGTATGCAACTGTTGAAAAGATTGAACTGTTGAAAGGATTTAAATAGCATTGCAACGCAAAGTGGTATTTTAAAGTTCTGCGTTTGATCTTTCCACTTTATCTGATGAAACAGCTTAGTTTAATAGTATGCATGCAGGTGAAAATATCTAAAACATGATGTAAAATTCTAGCCCAGGGCTGGAGCCTGGCGGGGCTGCCCTGCCGTCTCGGCTGCCGCTTGCAGCGCGTTCCCTTCCCAGGGCTGCGGGGCGGAGGCTGCTCTGCGGCTCCGGGGCTGAGCCTCGCGGTAGCGTGCTGCCTGCTGCAGGGCAGCCACCTTGGGAAAAGGGGCAGCATTTTCTTCTTTTAAAATACCCTCTTATTCTGCTGCTAAAATATAGATAAGAAACAGAAGGAAATACTTCACTGGATGTTACAGATCTTGATTTGCCATTTGGTTGAATATTAATGTATAATGACAAATTTCACAGTAGTCCTTATTAATATAAAAGTTACTATTTGGTATTTTTATTTTCCATCTTTATTTTAATTATAACTGCCTTTTCTTCACTAGGCTGGTGTGAGGCATTACACTAACCCTGGATCATTGGATCTGATCACTTGCTAAGCTGTTAGGATTACTTAATCTAGAAATTCATGAACTCTGGGTCTGTGTTCTAGGAAGAATGCAGCCTCTGGTTCTGGTGAATGGTATGCAATCAACCAAAAATCCAAACCTTCTCATATGTAGGTTTAAAAGCACTAAGTCTAAATCTGACATCCATAATTCTATCATTGATTGGTTCAAATTCCTTTTTGGACATAAATGCCTCATTGCAAGTTCGAGTTAGTTTAACTGGCCCAGTGACCCTAGTAGTTAATGTAATGCGTTTATGTAAACCACATTTATAGTATTTGGTCTAATTCAGATGGGTTTTTATTTCTTGAAAACAGTTATTTTTCTTTTTGTTTACTGGCATGTGTATGAGCACAAATCACATGTTCATAAATAAAGTTAACATTCTTTTAGCCTCGTGTGTTCCCTGGCATGTCTGTATTACATTTCTAAGTAGCATCTTACCATGATCTAATATAGATTTGTCAAAAAGCCTAAAAGAGAAGGGGTTGGGAGATCCTAGTTGGAAGTAATTAAAGTAAATGGAAAGCGAAGCAAAAACAATTCTTTTTTGTTCGCTTTGGCTATAGCTGATTTGGGGACATAGTGGGGAGGAAGCCTCCTTGGATCTCGCCGGTCCTCCATCTGTGTAAATCAGAGACCACAGCTCTTGAAAGGCAGTGCAGTCTGACACGTCCATAACTGGAGACAAAATTAGCCCTATTGTTAAAGCTAAATCGAATCTTGGTCTAAATGTTTTAAAATTTACGTATATACAATCTGTGCGTATTTCAAACCAGAACCTTGGATATTGTAGTAGGAACAAGTTACTGGAAAGCTGGCCTATTACTACTGCTGAACAGTAAAAACATAAACAGCAAAATTAAGGAGCTAGGATATCAGGTTCAGAAAAGCTTATGGCTTGATTATTTCATCACTGTCCTGCTCTTTCATGATAGCTGTCATTCTGCACTTTAAATCTGTCCTGTTGTCTTATCATTACAGCCAAATCAAGAGAGCAGTTCTTCGTTTTAGTGTTTCCGTAGTTGCAGGTATCCCTGGTTGCTCTTTTTCCGTAGGGGCTCTAGAAACGTAAGTCATGTCCTTTGCTTCAGCAGCATCAAACATGACTGCAGCCCTTCCTGGCTTAATTCTCAATTAAGGCAGAATTTCAGGTTTGGGGTAATTTAAAAATTAGATGTAGTACTCCAGTGTTTTCTTGACTATTTATTTCCCTTTTCTCCCTTGCTTTATCTTGATTTCCCTATTTTCTTCTGTATGAAAGAACTAGCATGTTGGTTGTCATTCTGGAGATCTTTTGTTGTTTTGGGGGAGGTGTTTGTTTCGTTGGTTTTCTGGCTCTCCTGTGAGCGCCCTGGGGACCCTGTCTGTGCCTGGCCTCGGGCTGCTGTGCAGCCTTGTTGAGGCTGTTGGGCAGCGCGCTAAGTCGGACACCACGTCGCTGTGTGCTGCTTTCCCTAAGCAAGTTGTTGAGTAGCAAGGAGTGTTACCGCCTCCTTAAGAAACTAGATTGTTGCCTGATGTATTTTATTAGGCAACAGTATTATATTGTGAAGAACTAATTAACAGTTCATTAACTGTTATGCTTCAGTTATGGATTAGTCCTACACTGTTTAATGTGTCACTAAACGGCCAGGCTCTAGCTGGAGCTTTCCAAATCTTTGTTGGCTCTGCAGACCCAGGGGGATAGCAGTGACATTCTGCGTGTAGTGACACAACCTAGGCTTCCTTCTTGCCACGTGGAAAAAGCAGGACCCTAGTGCGCACGAGGTTAGCTAATGAGACTGCTGCTAGCATGGCTAGGAACTAAGTGCTCAGGAAAGGAGGGAACTGGGAGCTTCCCACAGTACTCGTAAGGCAGAGGAGCTCTTATTCCAGGTTTGAGCCTTCTCCTCGAAAGGACGTTTTCAGAAATTTAATTAGTAGTACAGCAATGCTGTGTGTGTTTTCCCATCCACAAATGTTCCTCTGGGTGGAAGGAATGATTAAGTCCTTTGCTGGAATGAGGAATCGCCTACTGCAGGCAGATTGTGCCCTTGCCACCCCAGAGGCTGAGCAGTTAAACTGCTCTTGGATTCTTTCCCCACATTAGGTAATGCAGGGCAGCAGCCTTTTCCAAGGAAGGAATATAATTGTTATTTTTTTTGACCAATTTAGTGACCTTCCCGGGAGAGGAGTTCAGTGCAGTTTAGTGAGACTTCCGCTTTTTTGAGGGGAACAATTTCAGACACAATAAACAATGATTTGAATATCTTCTGGATAATGTTTTGTGTAAGTTTATTGCTACATGCATAATTCAATATCCTGGAAAAGGAAACAGTTAGAAATTGCCCTTTTTACATGTGGCAAAACTGCAATGTAATGTTGGCTCTCAAACACTGTTATCTGGAACCTTTTATTAACTAGTGACTTGAAGACTTTGTTTGTGCAAGCTGTTCCGTCAGGCAGCTGGGCACGGAGGAAGAGTGCTCACAGTGGGGAAAGAATGACAGGACTGCACTCCCAATCCCAATTTCTTCAACAGAAATATTCTTTATTTAGCTGCGTGCTGCTATTTAAAAACTTCTTTAGTCTCATAGGAAGGAAAATGAATTCTCACACTTTCCAAGCTAATTCTTATAAAATGGACTACCATCAAAATCGAGATTGCAGCTAGCTCATTTTTCCAGGCTGTTCTGTCTTGTCATAGTAACCACCATTACTTCAGCAATTTAATCCAGGAGTTTTGAGGGTTTTTTCCTGCAGTGGGTGATGGGTTGCTCTTAGGGCGGTGGTGTGCGATGCTGTGGGTTGCTGCTTGTGGCTCGTGGTTTTATGGGGTGTTGCGAGTTTGGTTTGCAGTTTTTATAACTTTTTGGAGGAGGGCGCAGAGCTCCCTTCAAGCTGCTCAACCTGGGTTCGGTTTCGGTAGGCAGCTCTGGTTCACAAAAACCATCGTCACGTGTGTTAGTACGTGGTGGCCCCTTGAGCGATTACACTGAGGGTCTCAGTTTCCTGCAGTGACGCTCCCTTCCCAGAGTTTGCTTGTTTTTTTTTAAGCTGAAAGCTGACAGTTTTCTTACCCCTTTGATTTTAAGCATTATTGTGCATTTGACAAGAGTCCCTCTGTAAAATACTCTGGAGTGATGAGCTGTTTTCAAATAGATGTGGATATTTGTTTTATTTTATTATCATTAATCACATAGACACTGTTAAGTTATTATTGGTTTGAGTTGTTCTGAACAAATACACATTACGCTAGGCTGGAAATGCCTCTTCCAGCAACACACAGAAGATAAAGTGCAGACTTTCAGTAGAGGCTTAACTATTGCTATGTTTTGATTGTGGAACTTGAATATGTGTTTAATTTTTTGTGAACAGATTGATGACTCTTCTGCATCTATTTCTCTGGCCCAGCTTACTAAGGTATATATATATATATTCTTGTCAAATACTAAACAAAGAAAAGTGTTTGCTTTATATTCTTAAATTTTATACTGTGATCTATATCTGACTTACTGTTGTAACTTGAACAATATTTTAAGTTAATTTTAATGATATAAATTACTTTAAAATGTGTGTATATATTGATACTATCCTGTAAAGAGTAGTTCCTAATTTGGGAAGATAGAAGGGGAGTACCTTATCAGCCTCACCATAATGTATTACTCATCTTCAAGACACACAGAAGAAGCACTTCAGAAGCTGTTTACCGTTTTTCATACGTTTCGGTAATTTTGCGTTGGAAACTAATACAATTTTTACGGAAGAATTTAATTGGCTGTAAGTTACGGACATTTCAGGGGTTTGCAACAGCCAAAATACAAGCGTTTCCGTAACATGGACAATTGCATGGCTATTTCTGAATTTCTAGCCTCTATAGACCCATTTTTTGAATGCTGCCTAATTTGCTAACTGTAGAGCTGTAGTATATACACAACGGACAACCTTTATACAGTCTAATTTGTTTGAACGCAGACCGTGTAAATTGTGTAAATGTACCTAATTGTTTATAGGAATATACCAATGTGTATGTGTGGCATATTAGAGGATGTGACCTTCTGAAGTTGTTGTAATGCCATGTTTTGCTATGAAACTGCTTGCATATTTTGCTCAATAATGTGTAACTTTGTGTGGGAAAGCACTAGTGACTGCGCTTTGGAAAAGGCTTAGTGCGCCAGCGAGGAGAATCTAGAGTGCAGAGCTCCAGAGATGAGAGAGGCAGGGCCCCCGTAGGGTAGCTAGAGTGCTAGACTCTCCTGAAAGCAAAGTCTGGAGTTAATTTCCAGAAATCTTCTTCCCACTGATAACTTCTTCCTTCACCATAGCAAAAATCAAAAATTGTGTCCATTTGGCAAGAACAAAGCTTGAATTTGAAGCTTGAATTAGCCACCTAAAGGAATTAGTCTCCATTAGTGCTGTCCCTAACATGTCCTTGGTTTTGTAAACTCATGTCAAGTTATTTTCTAAAATGTGCTAGACAGTCCAAGCGATGTACACATTTAAACTTCCAAGAAAAATTAAATACTTCTGAAAAATACAGGAGCGGAGCATACAGCAGCTCAAAACCGTTATTTACTCTAACCTCTTCCGAGCAGACTGGCTTAGCACGGAGGCAATATGTTAACAGTTCCTACTTTATTATCACTATGTATTAAATGCCATATTTGAATTTTGGTCTATTCCTACTAATGTTTTGTGGTTTTGAATGTGCTTTGTAAACTGTTTGGGTTCAAACAAATTAGTCAAGTATTGTAAATCAAGTTTTCTGTAAATGTTAATGGAAATGATTTCATAGATGTCGATCTGGATTGTGTTACTGTTGAGAAGAACTGTGTATATGAAACAACCATTTAATAAAATGTTGAAACTAGTTGGTTGCTTTTGTGAATGAATGCATACAAAAACAAAACCATGAGTGGCTGCCCTGAATGGTAGGTGCTTGAAGGTCCAAATAATTTGCATTCACTCCCTTAGACGCTGCTTGTATCTGGACTAGTGTATATAAAACACTCTAAGAAATGCAACAAATACTGCTTTAAAAATTAAAGACTTCAATAATTTGAAGATTTAGTTCTGCATAAGGTGTATATTTACAATTTGCCTATTAAAGGGACACAGTCAACTAGAAAACCTGCAAGTTTTACTTGCTAGTTACAGCACTTAATATTGAGAAGTTGGGTGCAAAAACATAGTTTGGACTGTCTGCAGCATGTTGCCCTCAGGTTTCGACTGAGGAGAATCTTTTTGTTGTCTTACTGAGAGTGGTTTTTGTTTTGGGTTATTTTTTAAGAAACTCTTCTTTTTAATTCTTTTTAATGTGGCTTTGTCAGAAGCTGAATTTCAGCAAGCAGAATTGGCTTTTCCAGCTGTAAGCTATGTGTCCGTTTAATATTGCAAAATGTAAAAAATACTTTGTGTATCCCTATTTCTGAATTAACTACACAACGAAAACTTTCTAATAGCCTGGAGCTTAAAATTCAGTCTAAAATACTGGATAGTATATTTTTTACACATAGCTTCAGTCCTCTTTCTGTTAAAGAGAATTGGATTGGTTACACAAGTCTTTATGTAAGGTACAAACAGAGCCTAAGGTTTTGAGTGCCCCGGAAGGTGCCCTCTGAGGAGGTTGGCAGGCATGTAAACATCATGTAATGGCGTAAGGACTCCCCGGCACATCTTCAGGACAAATATTTTATATAAGCAGCTGTTTTGATGCAACCTCAGCTGGAGTTGTGCTGCTCTTTACAGGATTGGATGAGTGGTGTTATCTTTGGCTGTGTGGACTTAAATGTGTTTCTAATGTGTGTGTCAAATAATTGCCTGTTAAACAGACCGCCAATCTGGCTGAAGCCAATGCTTCCGAAGAAGATAAAATAAAAGCTATGATGTCACAGTCTGGCCATGAATATGATCCCATCAAGTAAGTGTTTGTAGTGTCAACGCTGCTCTTTGAAGATTGTGGAAAACTTAGATACTTGCTTTGAAAAAAGGCACATGCACATATATATATTTTTTTTCCTTCTCTCCCCTGAACTTTAGCTACATGAAGAAACCCTTGGGTCCACCTCCACCATCATATACTTGCTTTCGTTGTGGAAAACCTGGCCATTACATAAAGAATTGCCCAACAAATGGGGTAAGATTGTGCGGGGCTTCTGGTATTACTTAGACTTTGAAGTTTTGAATTTAGCAAATACTAATGATGAGATGAGCATTCATAAACTAAGTGCTGTTTGTCCTAAGGACTGTCCCCAGGGAAGGCAGGCACGTTAGAACAGTTGGAGAGATTTGTTACCAAACAGTTTCCCTCCAGGTTAAAATCTTTTCCCCTTCAATAGGGATTCACTTCCAACTCCATATTCTATTGTGAATGTGTTTTGGGTTCATTAAAGCTGAAGTTGGAGGCTGTAGAAGACTTTTACAAATACCCTTTCCTGCCATAGAATTTAGGAAATCAGCCTTTGATGTTGAAGAAGTTAAGATTAATTACAAATATAGTAGTAATCCTTATTTTATCTTGAGAAGTGAGCTAATGTTGCAAAGGCCTTCAAAACTCAAGAGAAATCTGGAATTATAAGTGTAAATTTCATCTTGTTTCTAGGACGTGGCATTAAATACCATGTCTGTAGATTTTGCTCTATATACTCATGTTTCTTCATGTATGTTTTGATAATATTTCAATTTTATTGAAAACTCTTGAGTTTTTCAGCATTTTTTTTTATTAATGACCATTCACATTTGCTAGTACTTCATAGAACTGAAGGGTTACATTTGGCACCCATCTAGTGGGGATTTGGGTTTTTTTCCATCTTAATTACCCATATATCTGGCTGAGTATTCGTGCCACTTAACATTAGTGACTGAACTTAAAATGTCTGGGGTAGGAATTTAACCTTGCAGTGTAGACAGCGAGTGTAACTTCCTCCAGTGCCTGGTTCTGGGCGTTCAGTTGAGCTCTGTTCACTTGTACTTTGAAAGAGCCTCTTTTCATTTCTCTTGAGTGGTGGCCGAAGGGAGATTTGGCTCCTAAGTAACATGCTCATAGTTAAACTCTGTGTATCTATTTGAAACTCAAAATTCAAGCCTTAAAAAGATCTGATTATGTATGCTTAGGAAAGGAGATGATTTAATTATGGAATCCTGATGTGGAAGGAGTGTGTTGAAGGTTTTTTTCTGCTTAAAATTATTTAAATGTTGTTTTTCCTACGGCTCTGTAAATGATAAATATCTGAATTTCTTTTCTTAACAGGACAAAAATTTTGAGTCTGTTCCCAGAATTAAAAAGAGCACAGGAATTCCCAGGAGTTTCATGATGGAGGTGAAAGATCCCAACACAAAGGGTGCTATGCTTACAAACACTGGAAAATACGCAATACCAACTATTGATGCGTGAGTATGGAGTTCTGTGATTCCCCAGTGAACAACAGAGAGCACGTGTAAATGACTGCCTGAAAACACAGAAAAGCTGGCCAGAGTGTGCAGTGGCAGCAAAGGAAGTGTTGTTGCTGTGTCTTAGTCTTGAAGTCAGCTGGTCATTTCCCATAATAAAATGGCATGGCCTTGCTGTTTAAACCCTGGGAAATAAGTTAAGCTCTTGGTGTGCATCTGCAAAAGGGCTTCCAGTAACGTTCACGGCTGCAGTGAATCTTAGAAAGTTGTTTGTGTATTTCTGTTTTATCTTTAAAAAAATACTTGCCAAACGAGTACGTATTGGTGTGATATTTGACTTCCTCCCCCTTTGACTTGTGGAGAGGGGTGAATTTTCCAGGGAAATAGTCTCTCTTCTCTCTCTTTTTAGTGTGGCAGCTGTAAGAACCGTCTTAAACTAAATGCTTGCATTTTAGAAGGCCGATGTTGAATGAGAAGAATTCCATCTTCTCTTGATAAAACCAGAAACTTGGAAAAAATTTCCTGTATCCCAATTTGATTTTTTTTATCTTCCTTTCTGTTCCCTTTAGGGAAGCTTATGCTATAGGAAAGAAGGAAAAGCCTCCTTTCTTGCCAGAGGATCCATCTTCCTCCTCAGAAGAAGATGATCCTATTCCAGATGAGTTGTTATGTCTCATTTGCAAAGATATAATGACGGATGCAGTGGTTATTCCCTGCTGTGGAAACAGTTACTGTGATGAATGTAAGTATCTACTCTGGTTTGGTTTTATTCAGAACATTCAGGCTGATCTTGTAGAAACAGGAATAGGAGCCAATTACTTTGTTACCGGTTCTGTCTAATGCTTAACTATACTCTAATGGGAGAGGATTCCCTTGATATTAAGAAGAAAAGCAGAAAACTTTTTTTTTTTTTTTTTTTAACCTTTTTGAGAAAATATTTGAATGTTTTTTACTTGGAGACGAATGAGTATGAGAAGTACACAACTCTGCAGCTCCTTAAAATACTAGGTATTTAACACGTGTAGTTTGTCTCCAGCCCTTTCTCTCCTACTGTATGAAATATTTCTGTTACATAGTCAGTTCTGAGGTGGACTGAAACAAGAGGATAGTGTTTAAATCCAAACCTTCTTTTAAAAGAGAGAGTTGTCTAAAAGCTTTAGAACTCAAATTCACTGATGATTTTTAAAGTGTACTTTATCAATAATTTTGAGGTTTGTGACTTCTTACTGTGCTAGATGTGGAGTTTGACAAAAAATATATTTGATTCTAATTATTCACAGGTATCAGAACAGCACTACTGGAGTCTGAGGAACATACCTGCCCAACTTGTCATCAGACAGACGTTTCTCCTGATGCTTTAATTGCCAACAAGTTTCTGCGCCAGGTAACTTGAGCTCTTTCATATAAACTGTTGGTAAGAAAACTCTATTTGTAAGTAGTTCAGGGAAAATAATAAGTTCTCTCCTTGAGACTAAGAGTTAAAGTATCCGGAAAGTAAGTTGAGAGAGGCTTACAGACCTTCACATAAGGCCTGAAAACTTCTGGTCATGCTCTTGCATCATGGTGATAGCCTCTCTTGGGGATTCGGTAGCTTGCAATCAAAGGCTGATCCCGATGATTGGTAGCTCTGTCAAAACACTCATTTCTAATGCGATGCGTTCACATATCGGGATGTTGATTTACTTCATAAAAACATTTAAAGGAGTACACAGGTAATCTTATTCTGTGAAGGCTTTTCTTAATATATCCACTAAAGTTTCAAATGACTTTCATAAATAAATGCTTTTCTGCCTCTAGGCCGTGAACAACTTCAAAAATGAAACTGGGTACACAAAGAGACTCCGTAAGCAGATTCAGCACCAACAGCAGCAGCAGCCGCCGCCGCCACCGCCGCCGCCACCACCACTAATGAGACAGACAATAACACGCAACCTGCAGCCTCTGCTCCGGCCAGCCATTTCCAGACAGCAGGATCCACTAATGATTCCCTTAGCGGCTCTGTCTTCTCATTCCGCTGCTGCTTTGTCAGCGTTGGCTCCTGGTCACTCTATGGCGGGTCTGCCAGTAAATCCGGCCGCTGTCTCCGATCTCCCTCCAGCCGTGTCCCTGTCTCTGCGTGCTGAAAAGCCAGATGGACCTTTTCGGTAGGTAAATCTGTAGGTCAACACAAATGGAAAACACCAAAATACTTACGTTTTATTCTCCCTCTTCAACTTCTTGTGTAGCTATTCATGTATCGTTAGTGACAGTTTCCAGAAGTAGTGGAAATACTGTTTTTTCCTCACCTTTTATTGCTTTGAATGAGGACGCTCGATGTTATAAGTCAGAATCATCCTCAGTAATGCACATAGTGAAGCCATGACCCATGCACATTTGGATGTAATCATTATTTAAATCATTCTTTTAAAACTCTGTGAATCCCAAGTATTTATAAAGTATTTATAAACATAAAACACCAACTGCAGCTGAGCAAAGTCACATGAAAACATATTGTGATGAACTATTTGAATTGTTGCTTAAGGTTTGTAAACTTCTGATTTGTCTAATACATTTGCCTAATAATTTCTTTTCTAGTGATGCTGATGGTGTTTTACCTCCTGCTGCGCTTGTGACTGCATCTGAACTTGTTAAATCATCTTCTGTTCTGTCAATCAGCAGTTTGATGGACGAGAAGGTAAATTTTATTTCAGCGTGCGTAGCGCTTCCTGCATTGTGGTAGGGTTTGCTTTCTAACTCTGTTCATTTGTTCACAAGGGCTATCAGGTTCCTGTGCTAAGACAACCAGCATTGCCAAGTCTTCTAGGCCCACAAGGACAGTCCATACCCACAACTGGTAAGGATCTGCAACTTGAGAACTTCTGTTAACAAATTATCTTCATGGAAACTGAACAGGATTTTTTTTAACGATTTCCCCCTCGTCTCTCCTAGGTCAGCCTATGAGAATCGGTGCCCTCCGCGCGGCAGGCGGCAGGCCAGGCTGGGAACCGTAAGTACATTCCACAGAAATTCACTATATTAATGCTCATAACCTGAGTTGATTAGGCAGTGACACGTAATGTAAGGAACAGCTGGTTTGTAATGAAATAAGTGTGCATGTGTAGTTACGGAAAAAAGCAAGTGGTAATTTAATATGAATTAGCTCTAACAAAGGGGATCTGTGCAACCAGTAAGATTATTTTATTTAAGAGAAAGCTTCAGCTCCAGTTAACTAGCAATTTTCGAGGAACCCATAGATTTAAAAGTTAAATATAATTAAAACCTTAGGTGGAGAGCCACCCTTTTGATTACTGGCTCTGTAAGGCTGAAAAAAAATTATTTCCCATTCGAAATAAGCCTCCAACTTTGTTTTTAGCAATTTGGTTAATACTAGTTAATATTGAGACGCCCACATTGTTATCTTGCAACAATTTGGAATTTCTTCCACTTGGTCTTCTCAAAGCCAAGCTGCTTTCTCTCATTTGGAGTGAGAGTCAGTTTTACTTATTCCTGCAGTGTCAAGTTTGTCTGTTTTTCTGGGATATACTTGTAGTAGATAGACTATAAGGGTGTATTATACTTTATAAACTCTTAAAGGTAAAGCAAAACAAAAAAACAGGATCCATCCCACAGATAATCTAAAATACCAAATTCAGTAAGCAAGAAAGCAACAGATCGGGGACAAGAACAGGCCAAATGCATCATCATGAGGACAGCAACATAGGAAGTCTTTATGGAAGAAGTTAAAAGAAGTTCAAGAGAAGAATAGTTAATGTTTGTGCAGTACTTTGAAGATCAGAAGTGTGAAGTATTGTGTGTCGAGGAGTGGCAGAGGAGCGGTGGGCGCTTGGCACGTGGGAAATGGGAGTCTTGTTGTAGGCATAGTCGGCCTCCATCCACAGTTGCAAAGCTGAGTATGAGAAGACTGAGGGAGCTGTTGGGGGTGAGGATGTTGAAAGCCAAGTATGAGGCCAAGAAATGAGTGTAGTTTCAAATGAACAGAAAGCAGGGAGAAAAACGCTTAAGTTGAGAACAAGAAGTGCTTGCCACCATGCTCCCGCTTCATTCACTTTCCTCTTTAAACCAGGGCAGAGTGTAACAAACAGTGACACATGTTTTTGGGTTTCTTTAGAAGTTCAAATCGAGGACGCCCGCATAGTGAACGTACACAAAGGACTCAGGCCCCAACACTACCAGCATCAGCACCAGTCTTTGTGCCTGTGCCTCCACCTCCCTTGTATCCTCCACCTCCCCATGCACTTCCTCTTCCACCGGGGGTACCACCACCACAGTTTCCTCCTCAGTTTCCACCTGGTCAGCCTCCATCTGCTGGGTACACTGTCCCCCCTCCAGGATATCCCCCAGCTCCTGCAAACATGTCATCAGCTTGGGTACCAACAGCAGTACCAACGGCTCATTCAAATGCCATCCCAACGACACAAGCACCTCCTTTATCTAGGGAGGAGTTTTACAGAGAACAACGGAGACTTAAAGAGGAGTAAGTATTTGGCTCAATGAAGTTGCGTTGTTTTTCGTTTTTGTATTTCAATAGCATATCGGACTGCAGTTACACTATAGTGCATCTGGCATAAGCAAAAATGGCATATAAGCATTTTTCTCCAGTATGTTTTTCATTGCAGATGGTAAACATGCAAAGCTAAAGCAAGACAAATGTAATTCTAAAACTTTCCCTAAAAACTCGTAGGAATTCTAAACTGTGTTTGCTTAACTAGGATGTTCACCTTTTGCATTTGCATGCAATATACATTTTCTCATATTGGCCATGTTTTGTTTCTTGATGTCTTTTTGTAATAAAGGTAAAACTATAATTGTAATAAAGGTCAAACTTATTTTAACAGGGAAAAGAAAAAGTCCAAACTTGATGAGTTTACAAATGATTTTGCTAAGGAATTGATGGAATATAAAAAGATTCAAAAGGAGCGTAGGCGTTCGTTTTCCAGGTAACTGCTTTACATGTCCGTAATGGAGAAGCAGATTGTCTAGAAGGATCAGGAGGAGTTCCACTCCCCTCTATCTTTAGATGGATCGGATGATTCGAGGGCCCAGCAGCGGCAGGAGTTTTGTCCGTAGGTCACTAGCTCCACCGCAGCAGAGGTTCCCGTGGATGGGCAGCTCCAATCCGGCAGCAGTTGTGCAGGAGCAGGTGTCTGCAGTAGGGGAGCAGTAGTGGCATCCTTCACCTCCTGGCAGTTGGAGGGGCTAAACCCTGCGTGGGTGTTGCTGGATTTTCTTCGTCTCCCGCGTTCTGGCTGTAACCAGCAGAGCACTGCGGAGGAGATGGGAGAGAAATTGTCTTCCGTTTCGTTTATCTGCTGTAGACACATGGAGAGATTTTATCCTGGACTGCAAACTGGTGGCTTTCACTAGTGTTTTGTTGACATGGTTAATTTTTTTTTTTAGGAGATAAAAGATCTGACTTCTTTTTTTATGAGATCTTAAATGGTTAAATTGGCGAAGGACTTGTGAGAGGAAGAACGCCGCTAATGAGCCTGTGCAGAGTAATGTGGAGTGGTTCTTGTTGAGGAAATAACTCAGGGCAGTTGACATTTTATATCCAATAATCACTTGGACATCAGTCTGAATAGTTCTCCATTACTAATGTCACTGATATTCTGAGAGTAAGTGTTGAATCACAGTATTGCTAGAGGCTGAGATTGAAAAGTTTCAGATTTGATTCTCCTTGCGTTGAGGTAGTGCTCTCCTTGGTTTGAGCTAGAGATAGGTGCAAAACTTGGCTAGAGCGTGGAGGTAGAAGCGTTGCTGGAGTAGGACCGTCCGTAACATTGCAGTACAAAGTGTTACACGTCTTGCCAAAAATTGCCAAATTAGCAGTAGAGCTAAATTGACTGTGCTAGAACGTAACCCCGCTGTCTTCAGGCTGAATCGCGTCTGTTGATGCTTGGTACTGCACTGTAGCCATAAGACTTGCTCTTTTTGCATCTTTCTGCAGCAAAAATGATCTGTACAGCATGTAGTTCCTGTCTAGTGCAAAGCGTGTGCTCTTGTACCAGTAGAGGCCAGTATACACCGCCTTAAATCAATCAGTAGATCGTAGAATCGTTATAGATCTTGTAGCTAATGTGATAGGAGTGAGTGGAATTAGACTTACTCTTTCTGTATGTTTTACACTAACAAAACTGCAGCTATTCTGTTTTGTAAGCAGAAACTTTTACATGTTATCAAGTTCTTCAATTTGCAGTAGCATTATGTCAGCAGCTGAAAGAAGCTTTGACATAAGCATGTGGAGAGAGGAAAAAAGACAAACCAAATTTGGGAGGAAAAATTTTGGGGCGAGCATCTGTTTTGAATTAACTTCATTTATTTTTTTGTATTGTGTTTTTTTTAAGGTCCAAGTCTCCCTATAGTGCTTCATCTTACTCTAGAAGTTCATACACCTACTCCAAGTCAAGATCAGGTTCTTCTCGCTCGCGCTCCTACTCCCGGTCGTTCAGTCGTTCCCATTCACGGTCCTACTCGCGGTCACCTCCGTATCCAAGAAGAGGCAAAGGAAAAAGCCGTAACTACCGTTCTAGGTCAAGGTCACATGGCTACCACCGCTCAAGGTCACGATCACCACCATATAGAAGATACCATTCACGATCAAGGTCTCCCATATTTAGAGGCCAGTCTCCCACTAAAAGGACTATTCCACAGGGGGAAGGAGAAAGGGAGTATTTTAACAGATACCGAGAAGTTCCACCATATGATATTAAAGCTTACTATGGCAGATCTGTTGATTTCAGAGATCCATTTGAAAAAGAAAGGTACAGAGAATGGGAAAGGAACTATAGAGAATGGTATGAGAAGTTTTACAAGGGTTATGCTGTCGGAGCGCAACCTCGGCCTCCCGTAAGTAGAGAGAACTTTTCTCCAGAGAGGTTTGGTCCCCCTGGAACCAGACGAGAGAATTCACCATATGCTCGAGGCCGTAGGGAGGATTATGCTAGCGGACAAAGCCATAGAAATCGTAGTGTAGGTGGAAATTACCCTGAAAAGTCTTCTGGAAGAGAGAGCCATGGCATCAAAGATCCCACAAAATCAAAAGAAAAAGAGGTAGAAAATCCACTGGGAGATGGCAAGGGAAATAAACATAAGAAACACCGAAAGAGAAGAAAAGGTGATGAAAATGAAGGGTTTGCCAGTGCTGAGCTGTTAGAAGGTGCCAGGAAATCAAGAGAACCAGTTGCAGCAGAAGACATCAAAGCAGAATCTCTGTTCATGGTCCCAAGCAGAGATGATGCTACTCCTGTGAGAGATGAACCTATGGAAGCAGATTCCATTGCTTTTAAACCAGTGTCTGAAAAGGAGAAGAAAGAGAAAGAGAAGCCAAAAGCAAAAGTTGACAAGACAAAACGGAAAGCAGAAGCAGCTGTTCCTGCTAAGAAAGACAGTACAACAAAACCCACTAAGGCTTCCCAGGAGAAGGCAGACACTGATCGTGAAAAATCTCCTCGGACGGAACCTTCTGCAAAGAAAGCGAAGGAGGAGTTGCCAAAGACAGACAGTGTTAAAACGTCTCAAAAGGATGAGAAGGCTCTCAGCACACCACGGAAAGCTCATGCAAAAGTGACAAAAGATCACCCAGAAACCAGACCGGCCAAGGAAGAAAAGGCCAAGAAAGATCATCCAAAAGAAGTCAAGTCAGAGAAGCCCTCCAACAAAGATGAAAAGTCAAAGAAAACAGCTGAAAAAAGCAAAACTTCTGATGCAAAACCTGAAAAAAGAAAAAGAAAGGCAGATGAAAAGGTTGATAAAGAGCACGAAGCTGCTTCCGTAAAGGCCTCGAAAACGGAAACTGCTGAATCAAAAGTATCACCAAAGGGGAAGGCTGAGCCTGATGGTGAAAAAACAGAGAGAACCCCAGAAAAGGATAAATCTGCCTCTCTGACTGCCCCTGCAAAAAAAATTAAACTTAACCGAGAGACTGGCAAAAAGATTGTGAGTGGAGAAAATGTACCCCCTGCGAAGGAACCTGCTGAGAAACCTGAGCCAAGCAGCAGCAAAGTTAAACCAGAAAAAGCAAAAGGAAAAGTAAGAAGAAAAGTAACCGCAGCGGATGGAGCCAGTTCGACTCTGGTGGATTACACCAGGTACCTTGCTGCTTTCCTGTGTTCTCTCCCTCCTCCTCTGCCCCCACATAAAAATGTAAAATCTTTGTCCTGGGTAATGCTAAATGGATTCTAAATGAACATTTGAATAATCTGTGAGCTGTTTCATTAACAGCTGTAATTGGGTTATATCTAATTTGTTGGAAGAACTGGTTTGTACTACTCAGAAATCCGATAGGGTTAATTCATAGGTGATGTGTCTGACCCCGTTCCTAGGACTCTTTTCTCCAATTTTGTTACCTTGTTAATGAAGTTGTTTGATTCTTTGGGGCAGTGGGTGGGTTGGTCTCCCCTCTGTGTTCCCTCGGCCCAGCTTTAGGACGAGGCTTAGCAGGCCGCGTCTGTATCGTACAATACACGGCACGTTCAGAAACCCCGAGCTCCTGTGGTGAGGTGTCGGTTGATGGCACACGGAGTTATGCCTTGCAGAAATCGGTTAAAATCAATGCACGATCCTGGCAATTTGAGTGCGGTGCCGCGACAGCGCTGCACTGTGTCCAGCCCCTACCAGCTCCTCTGGCCTGCGCCTGGAGGGAATCTCTGCCTTCCCCCACGTGGTGCATGTGAAACCAGAGCCATGTCGTGTGCAGTTACTGCTTGCATTTCCGTAGCAGGACAAAGCAAATTCAAACGTGTAAGATATTGTTGGGGGCATAAGATACTGCTTTGGTATTGTAAGAAGTTCTAAAAGCACATTGTTCTAAGGGACAACTTGGGCATGCTGATAGATACTCGCTTCTGCGGTGAGGCAAGAGTGTAGATCTAATGTATCTGCTATGGGTAGAAATAGGACATCAAGGAATTACCAGATCAGACCGTCCCCAATCTGATAATCTTGTGTCTCTGTTAATTAAATGTGTAGTAGGTAGATACTAAATTAATTGACTGCTAATAATCTTAGCCAATGGAGTCATCCTTTCTCTGGTCTCTTCCTTTAACTGAACATGTTTTGAAAAAATACCAAAGATACATAAAATGCCCTTCGCTTAAATTGTAGAAATGTTTGGCGGGGTTCACAAAAGATGCCTTTGCTTGCACCTTACTCCTTATTGATGTATCTCCCCCTTTTTTTTCTTCTCTTAGCACTAGTTCCACTGGAGGAAGCCCTGTTAAAAAGCCTGAAGAAAAAACAGATACAAAACGGACTGTTATTAAGACCATGGAGGAGTATAATAATGATATAACCGCCCCGGCTGAAGACGTCATTATTATGATCCAGGTCCCTCAATCAAAGTGGGATAAAGACGACTTTGAGTCTGAAGAGGAAGACATTAAGTCTACCCAGGTGCCCACAAATGTAGGAAAACCAGCCAGTGTTGTAAAAAATGTGAGTGCTAAACCCCCGAACCCCGTGAAACACAATGAAAAAGAAGCTGAGCCTTTGGAAAAAACACAAAAAGCTGCAAAAGAAGCAAGTTATGAAAGCTCCCAGCATGATGCAAAAGGTTCAAAAAGCTCCATGTCAAGTGAAAAAGGGAAAACCAAAGACCGGGATCATTCTTTGTCAGACAAGGACACTTCTGAGAAGAGAAAGAGCAGTGCTCAGCCAGAAAAAGACCACTCGGAACGTGGGATTGAGCAAGGAAATGGAAAAAATATTTCCCAATCTTCCAAAGAGAGCAGATCTTCAGAGAAACATGATAGCGGCCGTGGATCCACTGCTAAAGACTTTACTCCTAACAGGGAGAAAAAATCCGACCATGAGAGCAGCAGAGATCACTCTAGCTCCAAGCGCAGAGATGAAAAGAGTGAGTTAGCCAGGAGAAAAGACTCCCCGTCTCGGCCCAGAGAGTCCACGTCAGGGCAGAAGAGCAAGGCGAGGGAGGAGCGAGCAGAGCCATCCAAAAAGGGCGCCGGGGATTCCAAGAGGAGCAGCTACAGCCCCGCGCGCGAGCGGCGGCAGGCGGAGCACAAGGCTGCGCACGAGGCCAAGCGCTCCCTGGAAGAACACAAACCTCCGGAGAAGAACACGGGGAAGGAGAAGGAGAAAGAGAAGGAGAAGGAGAAAGAAAAAGAAAAGGACAAAGACAAAGAAAAGGACAAAGAAAAAGAAAAAGATAAAGAAAAAGAAAAAGAGAAGGAGAAGGAGAAAGAAAAAGAAAAGGAAAAAGAAAAAGAGAAAGAAAAAGACAAAGAAAAGGAAAAAGAAAAAGAGAAGGAGAAAGAAAAGGAGAAAGAAAAACATGTGACAGAAGTAAAGAGCAATAAAGAAAAAGAGCCAGGGGGTAATAAGCCACCTCCAAGACTTGAATCACCAGATGCAAAAAATGAGAAAGAAAATGTGACCGGGCAAAATGATAAAAGTGTCGTCAAGCCTAAGCCTCAGGTAAGCAGCTCCTCACGGCTCTCCTCCGATCTGACTCGAGAGACCGACGAGGCTGCGTTTGTACCAGACTACAACGAAAGTGACAGCGAGAGCAATGTATCTGCAAAGGAGGAAGAAACTGCGGGGAAGAATTCCAAGGAGGCGAAGGAGAAGCCTGTGGAGAAGGCTAAGGAGGAGGCGGCGGCCGCCCCGGCGGCGGCCGAGCAGCCCGAGGCCAGCAGGAGCCAGAGCCAGAGCAGCCCCAGCGTGAGCCGCAGCCGCAGCCAGAGCCCCTCGGAGAGCCAGACCCGCAGCCACAGCAGCAGCGCCAGCTCCGGGGAGAGCCAGGACAGCAAGAAGAAGAAGAAGAAGAAGGAGAA
>VWPW01021630.1:84656-150833 GCA_013389825.1 Crypturellus undulatus | reverse complement strand
AAGTACAGAGAATCTCAGATATGGATGTAACAAGCTCTGCCTCTCATTTAATTGCCTCTGTGTATCAAACCAGATAAATATTCCTGATCATTTGAAACTAAAGTATTTATCAGATCTTCAAGAAAAGGAAATTCTTTTTATTGCTCCTTTTTATGGAAAAATATTCTAGAAGCTCAGTAAAGTGTGCAAAATTTTTCAGACAATTTTAGGAATTAAATTTCTTAGCAGGAACTGAAAAGGGCTCTGCCAAGGACGTACTCCACAGGCAGAGTTCATCGAGACACACAGGCTGATGAACATGCCAGCCTTGTTTTGGTTGGAAACATTATAGTTTCATGGGTCTTGGAGACAGTACTCTTAAGTATGTGATTATATTCTGAGGTATTAATGTATGCAAGATGTTATTCTGAGGTGATATATTGATGGTATTAATGAGCTATAGAGATAACTCAGTGTAAATAAAATAGTGGTTGGGTTGTAGGTTCATGGTTCCCATTTAGGCACCTGGATAAAAGAGGGTGAGTTTTCCAAAGAGCCTAAGCTGCAGCCTTGGAAATTTCCTTCTGCTGTACCTGGCATTCCGTATATAAAGCAGACCTAGGGTACAGGAAACCGCTGGTCTTTCTAAGGGTAATGGCAGTGAATGAGCTTGCTCTGAAGCCAATTTGACCCTAATCCTGCAGGAAACTCCATATAAAGCCCTGCTCACATCTGTATTCTGGTGGCTGGGACAAGCACTGGATCCCAAGAGACTGCTGCCATCCTAGACTCACTGTGAGTAAGTTACATTTATTTTTCCAAAAGCATTCAGGTGAAAACCCGGGCTATATTTCTTAGCTTCCAGGTGAGGATGCATTTTTCTTTTCTTACGAGTTTTTGGTCAGTTAAGCTAGTTGTGATTTATGGGTTTATAGCAAGTTTATAGTCTGTTCTTTTTTTTGGCCAAGTTGCATAGAAAATAAAAAGCATCGTCTTAAGTACCAGTAACAGCACACAGGTGATTAGTGCCTGTTCTTGAGGGAGCACTATGTTTTGGTATTTTCAGGACCAACATCCATATTTGTGAAAATTTCTGAAAATTCACCACTGAACATCACTTCCTTGGGAAATACAAATAAAAGACTTTTTAATATTTGCAGCAAAATATTTTTCTCTCATGCTGCATTTTAAAGGGCAATGTAAATGCAAATGTGAAGTTTAGACACTAAATCATTGCAATAGCCAGAAGTGCCAGAACTACCAAATACAGGTTCATTTCTGGATAGTGCTTAGAGGGAGGTCAGAAGTACCTTTCATCTACCAAGATGACTGGGAGACAGAAATAATTATGCCTTCTCTTACCAAAAAAACAATGAAAACATTGTTTTAATATTTGAGTTAATTGTTTCAAATTTCCAGAATCCCTTCTGTAGTTACTAAGCCTGCTGCTCTACCAGAAAATAGAAAAAAAAATAGAAAAAATATTAATTCTCATGAACTCTCTATGAGAAAAAAAGATGTGAAATGCAGCGTCTGAACAGTGCAGGCTTGGAGCGCATGACTTTTTGTTATAAAATGAGCAATGACTGAGGTAAATGCCCATGTGATGTGAATGTGAGTCTATAACGCGAGAAGGGGAGGAAGAGGGANCAATGAAAACATTGTTTTAATATTTGAGTTAATTGTTTCAAATTTCCAGAATCCCTTCTGTAGTTACTAAGCCTGCTGCTCTACTGGAAAATAGAAAAAAAAAATAGAAAAAATATTAATTCTCATGAACTCTCTATGAGAAAAAAAGATGTGAAATGCAGCGTCTGAACAGTGCAGGCTTGGAGCGCATGACTTTGTTATAAAATGAGCAATGACTGAGGTAAATGCCCATGTGATGTGAATGTGAGTCTACAGAGAAGGTGAAGAAGAGGGAAGCGGTGCCACTGCAGCACGCAGGGTGGTGCACAGACAGAGCGCGTTAGTCTGAATGCTGAACGTGTTAGGTGAGTCGAGAGCGCAGCTCATCCTTGTACTGCAGAGCGCTGTGCTGTCTAATGTCATCTGGGATCCCTTTTCTGGGTATTTTTACCATGCACATTAAGTATTCAACTGCTTTTCGCTGACGTGTGCAGTAATGCAGGGCCTTGTGAGGAGCCCTCTTGTCTTTTCCTGCTAAGAGTTATTAGATAACCTTATTGTCGTTGCATCCTAATCTTATGACATATTAAATATGTTTCTTGTGAGATTCATTTAAAATTGTTAGTTAAGTCCTGCGTTTAGAATGGAGGCTAACAGAAAATAGCAAAGGATATAAGGAGGCTGTTCTGCTTTGGGGAAATAAATAAATAAATAAAAATGGCACTGTGACATTTTCAATGACTTCCAGAGCAGAACTGCTCATTTTACAAATCTAAAGATGTTTCTTCTTACTCCACATTTGACCTGGCACAGGAATAAAGCTGGCTTCTTTGTGGCTCACACAATCAACTGCTAAGGTTCTGCCATGATGTGTGATCCCCAATTATGGGAATGACATGAAAACAATAAATTCCAGGCTTTCTCCCACTTGCTTGTGCTGACTCTGCTAGGCTAATAAAAACAGCAAAAACTTATTTCACTGAAGGAAATAAGATTATTTCAATAAGCTATCCTCAGACTGTAAGAAGTTCATCTGTGCTGAATAGTGCTTTTCCCTCCCCGTAGTTCCATGGACATAATGAGAGTTTTCTCGTAGGAAAGTGCTACTGAGGATAAAACCAGAGGTACTGAAGAACACGTGCAAACTTTGTGTTAGTCTTTCTCAATAGGCTGCAGAGCCCAGGAGAAAAAAATAGTCCCAGATGACCCCATAACGTTTGGCCCGGCTGCGCCCCCCCAAATCACAGGCAGTTTGGGGACAGGTTTCACCAGGAAAACTTGGAGCTCAGCTATTCTCATAAAGTATTGACTTGCTTCAACCATACATATCAGGAAAGAGTGGAAAAAACAGGATGGGAGCAAGCCTACACTGAACTATCACGGAGAGAAGTCCTTTCACCAAATCCTCTCCCTTACAAATGTGTAAATTTCTTTAGGAATTTTGCATTTTTCTTTGCATTTGAAGAAATGGAACATCAACCCTTCTCTTGCATCATACCTCTTAGTGTTGGAAATGTTCTCCCTTGCAGAAAAAAGACCTTTTTCTTTTCAATGAATATCCTAAAATTTTGCAGAATCGTTTGGTAACCTCAAGATATAAATTCATATGAATACTGGTATGCAGTATGAAACTGCAACTGGTGCAGTATGAAAACTAACCATCTGGAATATATTTATCATTAAGTAGCTCTATATCTCTTGAAAAAACATACTATTTATCTCTGTGCTTATTAGCAAAACAGCCATATAGAAGAGCAAGACAGAAACAGAGAGTAAAGCCAAGGTAAGACAGGGAAAAAATGATGCATTTATATAGCTGGTGTCCATATCTTTCAGTCAAAATGATAATTACCCATTAATAGCCTTGTAAGTATGAATATGTAAATAGCTGGAGAATGCATTATTCATGAGCCACCAGGCATTAATTATTGTAATTAAGTATCATTTGCTACATTCATATTACTAACCCTTGCAGTTAATGAATACGTTAGCTAATAACTGCAGAGTGCGTTCAATCAAAATTCTAACCGTCTGCGCTGTGGAAGCCTGAGAGAGTTTTATTGAATTTAGATTCAATATTGAACATATTTTACATGCTTATCAGTGTATTTTTAATAACACTAAATGTGAATTGTAACCTCCAGTGCAAGATGCTTGTCCATGCACCCAGGAGGACGAAGTGATACCAGCTGGAGGAGGCTGTGCAGCCCCATCGGTGCAGGGCAGCAGCTCCCTTAAAGCAGAACTTCAGTGCATGTGTCTTGGTATCAGTATTCAGAATCATAAGCCATACTTCCAAAATCATGAGCTTGTTTGTTTGTGTTTTTTTATTTGTCTCATATCCTTCTAATTCTGTGCACATTGAGTTCACAGTTCTCTAAGCTGTTCTCAACACCCAATATTTTATGATCCCGAGGTTCATTCGGTTTTTAATTTCTACTGAGGTTCTTTCTTACAAAATGATTTGCCTTTAGGAGTAGGTTTTCTAAATAAAGAGCAAATATAAAAAGAATGCAATGAAATTACAGAGAGCAGCAACTCTAGAGATCTATGGAAGTCTTACTGTTGTACCTTCATTTTCAACCCGAGTGAAGGCCTTTGAACTCCTTAAATCTTTAAAAGAAACTCTTTGAGATCACATGTATATAAATTTACTTCCTACCACGGCTTTATATTTTTAAATGACCTACAACTGCATTTCTCGTAAGAGATGTAGTCAACAAACGTATTGATTAAGCTGACTTCTGTTTCTTCATCTTGTAAACGAGAAACACCAAGTCAACTCCTTCCTGGCATGTTGCACACCTGTGCATGGGGCAGTTGCAGTCTGTGGACTCTGGTAGCCCAGTGGAACCAAATGACCTGACAAAATGGTAACAGAGACCTCCTAGCCCTCAACAACTTTGTAAGCATTGACAGTAAGGACGGAAGAGCAATCTAATAAGAATAAACCACAGTAAACCATGTGGTGAAAATCCCTAATTTTGAGTCACTGATTTGAGGACTTGTTTATTTAGCTGACTATGTAAGTCACCAAAAACTACCTGAGGTGGGTAATAAACGTTGATAGAGTAACACAATATTGCAGCTAAAACGGTTCCAAGTGACTGAACTGGAACCACTTGGAGCTTGTTTGGAGCAGTGGGCCTGGCCCTGCACTGCAGGATGAATAAGAACGATAGAGCGTCAGTTTTGGAGTGGTGTAATGATAAAGCACAAGCAGTCAGAGGTCATGGCACACACAAAGCAAATGAATGTAGTCATTAGCAGAAAATGAGAGCAGACATAGAGACAAAGGCAGAATGTTTATTTTGTATATAAAGATAGGAAAGTTATGTACACGTGCACAACATTGTGGAGAATACAGATGTACAAAGAAGGGAACAGCATTTCTGGAGGCAGGAGATGCTCATAATGGCAAGGCATTAGAGGAGGGAAAGAACTCAGTTACCACAACAGAAGCTAGTTTTTGTGGTGTGTATTTTTCAAAAAGAAAGCCTGAAAGGCTGCACTGCCATGAATGTATTCTAGATTTTCAAATCTCTATAAAACCTGTATTTCATACTGCTCATACATTCTTATATCAAGTTTCTAGAATTGAAAGGAATTTTAGAAATTCTATACAAATATATATATTCTTTGGTTTTTGTTTTTTCATATAGCTACAGCATGCAAGACACTGTTATTACATGTATTGCTTCCTAGCTTTCTTCAATATTAATATCAGAAAAAAAAATGTTTATTGTGGTATATCAGCCACAGATACACTTCTGTTGTCTATATTCTATAAAATACTTTAAGTGTTTAATTTTCTTAGCTGGGAGTTGAGCTAAAAATAGTAAGAAAAATAATTCTGATTTTGAAAAGTTTTGGTTTGAACAGCTATGGCTAAAAAGTATCAGCTTTTGCGCTAGAATTTTCAAAATTTGTTATTTCTTTGCTTTTAGTTAGCATTCTGTGGGCTACCAATGTGCTGATACCAGACTGATACAAATGTGGGATTGCCTCTCATTCAGGTGGGTGTCTATAAAGTGCACTCGGGATGTTGCCAATTGTTACTCCAAGCCATTACCTGGTTAGCTAGAATTATCACAGGTAGTTTCACAAATGCAAGACCAAAATACTCCCCAAAACAGTAATGGGAATAGTATGTGATATAAGGATATCTGTAACATTTTATGGTAAAATTAGCCTCACTAAAGCCAGTGGTTCTTTGCCACTCATTGCTGTGCTTGAATGCTACCACCAGTATAACTCACTCTTCTCTTTAATGTGTTTTGTGCCTTACCAGTTCCACTGGTGCATGCTGGCAGCATTTATGTGGCAAAATGTTCTGGTGAAGATGAGATGAAATATATATTTTTTGAGATCTGCTAGCATTTGTTCCAAAATTAAGTGAAAGAACTAAAACAGATCCAAAGCAATAAATGGAATAAGTAAGAACCTGGTCCTGAACATTTGCCGTACAGAGTTTTCATCGTTCACTTTGTTATTATGTTGAAAGGAACATGCAGTTACGCAAAAGATTTGCTCCCACAGATAAAGCCAGAGCTGAAGAATCATTATGTAAAATGATTTCATGTATGTTCAAAAAATAAAAAATGATTTTTAACTCTGATATTTTTATTGTTTTTCTAACTTTTCGATCAAGGCATCTTCTGTTGTTTCAATGGCTTTAAAATACAGCGTTTTAAAGACTGCTAATAATCTTCCTGTTCACCCCACTCGACTGCTGGATCATCATCCATTCGCAGAATAAGGTAAGAGAGAAGCTGAAAGAGATTCTGCCACAACAGTAAAGAGACAAAAAAGGAGAGGTCGCTTACATCTATCTCACAGCGGTCTCCAGCATAGTTTATGTCGCAGAGGCAGTGGAATCTGTTGAGCAGATTTTGGCAGAGGCCCCCATTCAGACATGGGTCGGAGCTGCATTCATCAATGTCCTTTTCACACCTAGGGAAAAGATTGCAAGGAGTGAGCATTTGAAATTGCAAATAAAATGCATAAAACAGGCATGTTTTAGTTGCGGGGAGAATGTTATATTTGAATTCTGCAGTATATTTGCACACATGCTTATGATTTTATTAACTACCTTATCAGCCACGCTTAAATCTTGAACTTCCTGTGTTACTTCCAAACGCAGCTACTTAAGGGGAAGTTTCATTTCTATAAAGCATTTCATGCTAAATGGTGCTTAGTGATGTAAAATGAAACTCTATGTATGATTTAGAGGCAGATCGCAGGGCAAGTACTGCTGAAAACCTGCTTATCCATTTTGATTGTTACTGGGACCTGAGGACACTTTTTCCTTCTCAGTAGCTTGGTTCTAAGTCAGGCAAATATGTGTAATTCACAGCTGAGTGCCACTGGGACTGCTCACCTTTTTTTCCTCAATTAGGAATGACAAAAGATACTCGGCAGAACCTGCTATCTGGTCTACGTGAGGAGAATTGTAAGAATGTCAGGTGCAGAGTAGTATTTTATAACTTTAAAAAGATATCATTAAATGCTTTGGAGTTAATTTTTGGGAGAAAGGAAAGTTGAGATTTCACGATTTCAAGAAAAACAATTTAAGAGTGCGTGGGATTTCTTGAAAGATGAAGTAATGATTTAGTAATTTGCTGCAATAAAATTTCCCCATAATTTTTGTCCCCACTTTTCTTTTTAAATTATGCTAGTGGTTAATGCCATTTTTGTCAAATAATTAGATCTGATTTGCTTTTGAAAAAGAATGTGAAAAATTTCATTAGAAGTGCTTTGTTTGAGAGTTTTGGTTTGGATTTTATTATTAACTGATATATTTGAATTCTAGAAAAAGAAGTCTCATATGTGTGGGGAGAAACTCTCATTTTATTTTCTAGGTTCTACAAACACGGAACAGTTTACAGTTTGGCAGCCTGGAGGAAAAGAGGATAAATAGTCAATTTTGTGCAATAGAGAAGAATGCCTCACTGTGATGGGTAAGTTGAAGTGCAATATGCGTGGTACAAAACTGCTGTTTAATATGAGAATCATGGGATCTATAAAATAGAGATTATTGCCAGCCAGTGGGGTGGCTGTAAGGACGGCTCATTCCCAAAGCTGTAGTTAGCAAGTTGCCTGGCAGTGGAAGGAAAAAGGAAAAAGTACTTTTATCCTACCTTGAAGCCCAAAGAAAAATCATGCCAAAGAACTACATGAGTCTCTGCCTTTTTATTATTTTGTTAACCTATTTTGAATACTGTGAGTTGGCATGAGGACTTTCTGGCTGAGTTAAAGAGCACAACCCAGACATTTCTGCCAACTACAGTGTGCATTGACTGGGTGGAAATTTTCATTTCATCTATTATTTGCAGCTTACTGTACTGGTTCCATAAAATCAGTGGGCTAATAAGTTTTTGAGAGAATGAAAATCTTTTGTTCAAACTTGCTTTATTTTTATCAGCACCGGCACAGCTTAGTCCTGCAGAGCTTTTGGACATTCTACTCTTATGTGATATTAATTGCACTTAAGGCAAAAGTCTTCCTATATTTCCACAGCACCTAATACACTGAAGCCATCAAGCCTCCCTACTCAGGAATTGTTTATAGAAAATTAATAAATATTAAGTGTCAATTATGATAATATCATGCAAGATATAAATTTATCTATGAGGAAGGATGATGGACTCTCTACTAAAATATAACGTGCAAAAAGTATTTCTCAATTTGTTTGTTAAATAATAATTCCATTTTCATATTCAGGCCTTCAGTAAGAAAAGTAACAAGCTACAACACCAGTGGATATTTCATACAGTGCCATCCTTTTATGTGTTATATGTCTCCATGCATGAAATGATAAATTTCTACTTTGCCATATATAAAAATAGCATAGAATCCAAAAAATAGATGTGTATGCTGTGTAAGAAAAAATCTTACACTGGAGCTAGTGGTGTTATAATGAGATGACTTTTTCTGCATTAATTAGTGATTTTTGTCCAAATAAAAAGCTATACTTTTGGATGTCCAAGCTCACTTAAGCAAGGAACTGTTGAACTTAAAAATTGCTTTCTCTCTGTTATGCAGGACGTGATACCCTTGTTGATGTTACTTTCAGACAATCCCGAAGGCAGAGCAGCTCACCGTTCTCCGGTGAATCCGGGCAGGCACACGCATCTCAACTGCCCGCCGAGATCGGTGCAGTTGCCGAAATTGTAACACGTCAGATTTCGCTCTTCGTTCCCACAAACTGTGTATGGTAATCTCCTGTATCTGGATAAACAGCAAGGCGACAGCAGTGGTTAGTAACACTTTTCTTGTTCGTTTCTGAAAGTCTCATGCTCTCTCAGCTTCTCGTTTAACACTGGTCCATTTTTTTAGTGGTAAATATTTAACCTTTCTCCCTTGCAAAATAAGAGTGGGCATCTAGACTGGGAATACAGCGAGCAGGGCTCCTGCTGCCCAGCACTACTCATGCAAGCAGTGAGAGCATCACGTTTTGCCTGTAAATGAAGGCACAGTCTCAGAAGCTGCATGGGGATGCAGCACGTACCTCGTGCCTCGACTTGGCTCTTCCTGGGAGGGAAGCCCCGCACCAGCCTGTGTCTGTACAACCTCTACAACATGGGATACGTGCTCGCACATTGTCTGTCTAATGAAGGAAAGGCAGCAAATGAAGAGGGAGAGCACTGGAGGCATTCACTGGTGTGTTGCCCAAAGGAGGGAAAGCAGGGGATGAAGTTTAAGACCCACAGACAGAACCTGAATGGATATATTTTGTTTAATTTATTTAATTTGTTGAATTTGGTTTTGCTTCTCCAAGCATTTACTGGTGATTTAATGATTTATTTCTGAGAAAAACCCTCAGGGAACAACCCTGAGGCTAGATTAGTGGTCATAAATGAGTGTGATACATGGATAGCTCAAGAGCTCAAAAGAGAATTAGAGCACAAGCTAGACCATGTCGATCTCATCATATAAGGTATCATCAAACCGCAGGATGTCCTGGCTACTCTCAACACTCAACAAAAATCAACAAATGACAACAGCTGAATTTCAACAATAAATATCCAATTCAACAACAATATATTCCATATTTCACTCCCAAAGCCCCTGCTAACAGCCTGTTTTGCTGTTTCCAAAGCAGCTCCTCTTTCTACTCCCTTCCTTCGGGATGAGGCTATTGAAAAAGGATCTGGTGGAAAGGCAGTGTCAGGGCACTCGAGTCCATTACCAGCCCTGAGCCCATGGCAGCTTGAGCCCCCATCACAGTGCATGGCTGGGGAGAGTATATTACAGAGAGGATATTACAAAATTTTTTTTTAACAATCTACTTTCTCTAGGAAAAATAAAAGTTTTTATATTCAGACTGGTATGATTGTACAATGAATGGTAATGGATCATTGGCAATGGATCTCTTGGTAATGGATCAAACTTCATTGTTTCTAAGGGCATTTGTTTAACACTGGAATTAGAGGGCAGATCCTTAGGTCTTTTTAACAGAGTTGTTTTGGGGTCCTATTTTTTCTGTTCATGAAGTATTTGAGTGTTTGCTTTCTGTAAGAATAGCCTATGCAGCAAAGACAAGATTGTCCGCTTGCACCCTGTAGGATACAATAAGCTGGGTTGGCGGGAGACCTTTGGAGNGGAAAAATAAAAGTCTTTATATTCAGACTGGCATGATTGTACAATGAATGGTAATGGATCATTGGCAATGGATCTCTTGGTAATGGATCAAACTTCATTGTTTCTAAGGGCATTTGTTTAACACTGGAATTAGAGGGCAGATCCTTAGGTCTTTTTAACAGAGTTGTTTTGGGGTCCTATTTTTTCTGTTCATGAAGTATTTGAGTGTTTGCTTTCTGTAAGAAGAGCACAGCAAAGATAAGATTGCTTGCACCCTGTAGGATGCAGTAAGCTGGATTGGCTGGAGTCCTTTGGAGAAAGGGGTAGGATTTTGGTTTCTCTGAGAGCAACAGGACATGCTCCAAAAAGAGAAGTTTATGGAGTGCAGAGAAGGGCAGGCAATGGACAGAGAAGGGAGGAAAGAGCTGCAGCCTTAGTAGCTGAGTCCCTGAGAAGAACAGGAAGCAGCCACATGAGGATGCCTCAGAGGTGCTGGGTTTACTGGGTGGTGTCTGCAACCTCTAGGAACTGCTGAGTTGGGAGAGCAAGCCTGAAGGAAGGGACTTACCTAGGAAGGATGTTGTAAGGGAAATACTTCTTTTCAGACTCTCTTTGTATGTATTGTTATTTTATCTTACCAATCAAGTCTGAATTTCTCTTCTAGAGTATATTCTAACAAAACCTAGCTTTAGAGATTCAAAACCTTTATAAAGATACAGCAGGTCTACCTCGGAGTTTTGGCTGATGTCGGGTCACTGTAGAGCTTGTATGAACCAGGCTGACAGAAGAGTTTTGCATGTCCCCTGTTGTCTTCTTGCATTGACTCATTGGTCTCTCTCTTGACTAGTGTCTCTTTCTGCTGTCTCTGTTCATATCTAATAGGTTTTTGTACTGTGAACACTTTCTAAATTATTTCTGCAGCCATAATTAATGTATAAATAGTTGCATACTTGTAAGTAGGGGGGCAAAGAAAACAGCAAAACAATAGATAGCTGAGGTGGTCTCATCAAAGGTTTCAAAAATTTCCACAACTGTTTAAAAATGAATGTAATGTGTATTTGGCAGTGTGTTGCTTGTTACTACGTCAGTCACCACTGTCTACAACTATTCCCATTTCAAGAGAATCTATGTACAGGTCTGTAGTGCCCAGGTAAAATGGAGGTATCAATGGTGTAATAATCTCTCAGAAGTGAGCTGAGAGAAACATAAGGACCTGCCTGGTTCACAGTACCTGCAATGTTTTCCAGTGAAGTTACCAGCACACAGGCAAGAATATCCATTAATCCCATCGATGCAAGTGGCCCCATTTGCACACTGGTGGCCATGGCAGTTGTCTATGTCCTCCTCGCAGTTCACCCCTGTGTAACCAGGGTCACAGCTGCACTCGTAGGAGGCGATCCTGTCAGTGCAGTTCCCATGAACGCAGGGGTTTGAAAAGCACTCATCTATGTTGGTTTCACAGTGCGTGCCGGTCCAGCCTTGGGGACATATGCAACGGTAGGAAGTATAGAAGTCTTCACATATGCCACCGTGCATACAGGGCCCTGAGCTGCAGACATCCAACTGCAAGCAGCCAGTAACAGCAGGGTTTGCAGATATTTTGAGAAATTGTTCCTCCTGAGGCCTTTTAGTGTGGACATCAGCATTTTCAAAGTATGAAAGATAAATACCACTGATTTCTACGGTGCTCATACATCCTCGCAGGCCGTCCAGGTTGTCAAAAGCCTTGTCAGCCACATAAATGTCTATCTCTTCTCTTAAAAAGTTGAGGTTTCCGGTGGCAGTCGTACTGGTTGCAGCGTCTCTCTCATCATCTACATCCATGTGCCACTGAGAGGCCTGGGACTGGGGCTCTACCATAGAGACTGTCACTTGGTGCCACTTCCCGTCACTCACGCGGTGTGAGCTAGCAAGGGTCAACTTATAAAAGCTGTTGCCGCTTTGCAATTGGAAGAGTAACTTGGAGTTCTGAATGCTAACGGTGACAGACTCGGGCTCCTTCTCCGCGTACAGCAGTATCACGTCAGTATCCCTAGTTCGAAAGCCAAACACGATACTCGTGAGATCTCTGCTGATTTTTCCGTTGCTTCTGTAAAATATAGCACTGCTTCGGCCACTAAACACTGCATTAGCAAGACCTGTGCAAAGATAATAATTGAGAAACCAGGCCAACTTTAAAGCAATACATGTAGAGCAATATTTCTTCAGTGCCCCATGTTCCCTGTCCTTTTCTTTGTGCTGAAAACATTCAAATTCTAACCCCGTTCCAGTTACCTTGCCTACTTCTTGTGGCTATAAAAATTACAGACCGGGACAGTACCAAATATACTGAAGCCAACAGAGCTGTGCTACTCTGCATGATCTGAAGTTATAACTTTATATTCCTTTCTAAATAGAAGGGGAACAGTGACCTAGAGTATGTCCTTACTTACATTTTGCAAATCAGAAGCATCTCTACTGAAGTCAATGACTTCATGCAAGTATGTAATTGCAGTGAAGTCCTGAACCTCCCATCTCATCATGATGAGAGCCCATCATGAACACTTAGCAAAGAAATAACAGTAAAATACCAAGTCTATCAATCAAAGACAGTGGGGCTGTACTGATTTATCTGAATGCTGATGGGGATTGATGGCTTTCTAAAGATTTCTTGCTATAGCCTAATCTGACTGATGTAACTGTACAGACAAATATTATTTTAAATAGTATTTTGGCAAGATATTAAATCACAACTTTCACAGTATTAAAAAAATCACAATATTAAGACCCACAAAGACTTTTTAACTATGAGTTATTTATTTTCATTGTAATACTTCCATACATTATCAGTTCTTGTATTCAAGTTTCTAAATCAGGAAAAAAATGATTATGATTTCCCTGTTCTTCTCTGCTTCATTACTGTTACCTCTTTCTCTCCTTTATCCAAATTTGCTCATTCCAAGATTTATGAGGATTATTGATGGAGAGGAGAACAGGAAGGAATGTCTTATATTCATACTATAGACAAATTTGGTTTGCAAGACCCTAGCATTAAGATAAAAAGTGAGTTTCCGAACTACCTCTGGGCATCACGAATTATTATTTTGCCCAGTTGGAGTTCATGCTTTCCAAAAAGGGCTTGTTAATTATAACTATGTAGGTAGAACTGTACCCAGACCTCCTGGAAAACAGCTCCTTTTCTGGTTTAGCTTAAACCAGCTTCCAGAGCATAACACACTAAACTGGCAAAGCGCTTGCTGGCCAGTATAGCTCCTTCTGACCATGCTCTGTTGGACAGATGTTGTTGTGGTCATTTACCCGCACTCCTGCTCTACCCGCACATACCTCAGTATGTTGGCAAAACTTACAATATAGACCTGGAATTAGAGTTTTATGGTCCGCAAGGCGAGCTCTTATATTTCATTATATGTGGTGAGCAGAGCCTAACACCTGGAGCTCAGCTCAAGTTGCTGCCAGGACAAATGGTAGAGTAACTGCTAAAAGTAATCTGTTTTAGCCCAAATGGCCAGGGGCTAGGGAAACCAGAAGGAAGTTTATCTACAGAGAAGTCTATATTGTGGCTCTGAAAAACGAGTTAAAAGTTGAGCTCTGTAGGCCTGCTAACATTGTAAATGGTCTTGATTTTATTAAAAGGAAGCAGTTCAATTACTTTCCTCTTTTCTGTATGATAGTTTATGTTCTTTACTATGAAATAGTAAAATTTACAAGAGAATATATTTTGATGTTAACATTTAAAGACATGCTGATTAGAAAAGGTTAGTTTCAGTTATAATTTTTAAGTGCTGCAGTACTCATTCTAACAATCTTGGCAAAGAAAGCACCATATAGGTCTGCCTGCAAATTTTCTATGCTAGAAATCTTTTGTTGACCATCTTTCTCATTCCTAAGAGTCAGCTATTCTAACAGCTTCCATCAGGCTTCTTGTGACTTCTTCACAGCACCATTAGGACTTTATTTGATAGCAAGAAAGAAAAAAGAAAAAAAAAACACCTCAAAATCTTTACGTGCTTTTTAAAATCCACTTCAGTTCAGGGATGGATAGAGAAGAAAGAAAGAGAAGAAAAAATATATGCAGGATGGCTATTCTTAAGATAGCTAATGGCCATCAATTTTCAAACTAATACTGTTTGGCGTGCAGGTGCTTTTTATGAAGATACCATTTAATAACTGTACTGCTGGTATTCAGATGCCTAAGGCTTTCCTCAAATGCATTTAACATTTAGGAAGATGGACTGATGCAGTGTAGCTTGCCTTTTCAGAGGAGGGAGAACACATTAGGCTTAATCCAAGACTGAATTTCCTCTTATCCTCTTATCCTTTGCAGTGGAATTATGTGGAGTATAGTGGCACTCCGGAAAGGTCATGATCCACTGCACAACCTTGAAAAGTTGTGCTGAATGAATCAAGGGCAAAGGTCCTGTAAACTTCAGCGTGTAAGTCAGGGTGTCTGGCTGAAAATGTATTTTCTGCCTTTACTAGGGTATGCTATTTTCATTAATATTATTTACAGCACTAATGTTCTATAATATAGAAATAGGATCTAAGAGAACTTTAAAATCTTGCCCAGAGGAATAACTGAAATGTACCTACATTCAAATCCATGGCGCACCAGCTGGCATTGCGCTTCGTGAGGACAGGGCCCAAGCTCACACCACTTAACTTCCTCGCATGCTTTCCCTGCCGTGTTAGGGGGGCACGTGCAAGTGAAGTCATCCCAGATTGAATAGCATACGCCACCATTGTGGCAAGGGTTGGACTACAAGGAAAGAGAACACACAAGCTAAGTACGAGTAAATGTTGGTGGAGTCCCCCCATGAGCATGTGGGACTGCTTGGCAAAGATGATTAAAGTGCCAGCACCAAGGCTCCATGGCATGTTTAATTACTGCTGAGCATCAGTGTTTCACCCTTACAATATTGTCTTTTCCCCTTATGTCAATATATTTGTTTTGGATACTCATCTTTTGTAGCACAATTTAACAAAATCTGCTCTTTCTAGCATTTTTGTATATTGTCTTAAGATGTCATTATCATCATATATTTTATGGAAACAAACAAAACCCCCAAAACTCTAAAACTCCCCATTACAAACATGTGAACGTGCTCTGAAAAAAATGATTTTTTACCTTACAGAGGTTATCACCAGCACAGCCTTTGGTGACATTGATCAGGGTTCGGTTCTTGAGAGAATCCAGTGGATGGGCGATAGGGAAGAATTCCAGAGGTTGGTTATTCAGTCTTACATCTTGGATACAGCCTTTGAAATTTGTATCAGATTCTCCAATATCTGGTAGGCCTCCAATGTAAAGAATATCCTTACTTTGGATGGTTAGCACTGGAGTAGAAATAAAGCCTAGGTATTGGGAGGACTGGAATAATTCCATCTTGTTTGGTTCTATTTTTAATGATATTAAGTAGAAGTTTCCATCATTCACAGTGTGTTTCCCTAATAACTTCCTGGAGTTTGGAGCTAACACCGTGAGTTTCCCACCTTCCAAGTAGACTCTTATGTACAGGGAGGTACTGTTTCTCAAAGCCAGGAGTAAGCCAGAAGATTTGCGTGTTCGCACAAACATTGATATATCCACATTTTCATTCTGAGTGCCATCAACAGAAAATGCAGCATATCCTGAGGAGTCTTCAGATCCAAACCGGCCTGGAATATACTCTTGGGGTTAGCAATAAGGGGTGGAAAGAAAGAAAGAAAAAGGAAAATTAAAATATTTAGAGCCAAATGACAAGGAAGTCAATGCAGTGATCAAATAGCTATTTCTGGTATTACATAGTTACTTCTTATAGTAAGGTGTGCTGATATTTATGGATGAATAAAGATTTGATTCAGCTGAAAATAGCTTCCAAATTCCTGTTAGTGTCCACGGCTGTAGCATTAGGCTGCAGTACCAGATGTTTTATTATTGGGCATATTTTTCCCCTTTATCATTCTCTATGTAATTCTGGGTTTTCAAATGGTTAAGCAAGCCCAGATTTATACAATTTCCTGGACTGCTCATCAGAAAGATAATTTTGAAAAGATCCTAGCTGCTATGACCCTCTAATAATCATGGAAGCTAATGTAATTCCAGGATGTTTTTTCATTCTTTTCAATCATACAAATACTCTAAAAAGTGCTCAGTAAAACCCTCTTGCGCTAAACCTCCAAACACTGCATCCATCTTGTATGGCATAGGCACTATGTTTCTCCAACAGATTTTCTGTTTCTGGGACTCCATATGTGCTAATATATGTCAACATTTGCCCAGTTATGAATCCTATGCATTCCTGTGTGTGCCCATAATGATATCGCGTCATGGGGGAAAACGATCCAGGATCCAGTAAGCCTTTTTGTTTTTATCAATTAAAATGATTAAACCAAAAACATCTGTCTTTCTCCCTTACTCTTTATTTTCAGTAATGATTTTCAGACTTGTAAGGATACAAAATATGTAGTCCAAACCATATTTTATTTTGATGAATCATCTCATTAAGGCACAACAAAGTGTTTCTATTTTTGCATTTTAAGTTTTGTGATCTTGTCCTCAATATTATAGACTTCCTGCCCAAACACTTTCAAGGACTATTTTTTTCATATATCAGATTCATAGAAAGAATAGACTGAGTTTTAAAAAAAGAAATGCACACATAGCTAAACAGTTGGAGTTTCCTTTTATGCAATAAAACTCCTGCAACGGGATCTCACAGTCAGATTTCTGCTCACAGCGCTCCTTTTTTTGTTTTGTTGTTTTTTTAAAGACTATGTAATCATTTAAATGAAAATAGGAGCCTGATTCTGAAGCAATTTTATAAATGCTTTTTATAAACAAATTTTATATTGTCTTTATTGACGTGCTTGATTTATTGATGTGATCTGGTATGTAGAAATAAATATTTACTGAAATGAGTGTTTTAGACATGAAACCTCTTTGTTACACCTATTCTATACGATGGTACTTCAGGCAAGTATTTTTCATGTGGTTAAAAAGAACTTTTCTGCTTGGTTTAGGATAATAGTCTTACATTCCTAGAGGAATTTGCCTTAAAAGTAATTTACATTTACAATTCCTTTTTAAATTTCTTTGCATATACTTATGTATATAAATCATCAATCTGGACTTGTTTTTGATGAGATGGCTGGCATCACCTTGGTCAATATTAACCTCTTGGGTCACAACATCTGGATGTTGATCAAAATGAGTCAACATCTGTTTGTTATTTTGTGTATGTAGAGAAAATATTGCCTCTTTGTCAATTAAATATTTGGCAGCAACTTTTCTTCAAAAAGACACTAGCATCTCTTATGTTATCCTTTGCCACAAGCCTCCCCCACTCTGTTTTTTAAGAAATCTGCCACAGTCTTTTAAGTATGTCATGTAGCTAGCATCTATGTATCAAGGTGGCATGGTGCCATGCGTCCATGGCATGGAATATTGTTGTCAGCAGGAAAAAAAAAAAATCGTGCTTTCTAATCATTCTCAACAGCTCTAATGCCAGTATAAACCTCTCCTGGCCCTGACTGGTTTTAATTTCACATCATATATGGAGGCAAACATATTTCCCAGATGTTGTCCTATACTCCAAAGTTGCTCTCCAAACAGTCGGATAAATTACAGCCGAACTTCAAAGAAGTCTGTTACAATTACCTCTCAGACTTTGTCATTTTGCAATTAAAAATAGAGGTATGTATTGATAACTATTACGTATAGTATACAAAATGAAATTGTATTTAAACAGTTTGAAACGTACTTCGAGCTGCAGCTTTCTACAGCTATATATCCAGTAAGCCCCTGGGGCCAGTCATTCAGTTGATGTAAATCAATGTAGCTTCACTGGCTTCACTGCAGCCATGCCAATTCACACCAGTTTAGAATCTGTCCATTCTAATTTGACCACGGTACTGCCATTGCATTTCGTTTTTTTTCCAATCCACTTGGCAAATGTATATATAAATAAATATATATATATTTCTTCCTCCTCAGACATTATGATGGAATGTGTGTGGATGATTAGTAACGGGGCAGGGAGGGAAGCAGAAGAGAGCAGCACAACAAAACTGCCTGTTTGAAATCCCAAGAGTTTTTCTGAGGAAGGGCTGCAGAGTCCACCCCAAAAAAGGCTTCTTAAAAGTGCTGTATTTACAGCTCCGCAGGGTAAAAGCTCTCTTATGCACACACCAGATGCAGTGTGCAGGGAGCAGCGCAGGGACCTCATGTTGTCCTTCCACTTTGCCTCAGCCTGTGCTTGGAAAGATCATTTGCAGCAGGGAAAGTGCTACGGGCATCTTCAGCTTCCCAATTCCTGCTCGTCGCTGCCGGTGACGCTGCTGGCTGAGCTGGGCTCTTGGGCACGTTTCACTCCAGCTGCCCAAGCACTATCTGCTGATAGCAGCCCATGTTAGCTCTTGTGCAGAGCCGCTCTTGAGGCAGCTGTAGGGCGATTCCTGCATGAATGGGTCCTATTTCCAGTGTCTGATACCCAGCCTTCTCCCTTGCCTAATCAGATTAGGTTAATAGTATAAGTTAGGTCAGTTAAAAAAAAAAAAAAAAAAAAGGAATCTGCCTTTTTTAACTTGTGGTACTTTCGTTTGGCCTTCATTGCTTTAGATTACTTTCGTTATAAAAGGCTGGAGAGCTTGAGGTTATAATTTTCAAAGAATGCTTTGAAAATAATACTTAAACTTGATTGCTTTCTAAATTTCTACTCTGAGTGCATAACCTCTAGTGAACTAAGTTTTCCAGAGTTTATGGAGTGCTAATGCTAAGAAGATTTAAAAACTGGATGAGCAGAATCCATCAGTTTAGCCTGACTTTTCTGTCCAGCTGAGAAGTAGGCTTCCTTGGGAAGTAACGAGAAAATAATGAACAGATGCTCCTACTAACCTCTTGTGTTTGCTCACCAGCTGACGATGACTTCCAGCAATCTTAGGGGTCATGCTGTTTCATCACTGAGGTTAACAGGCTTGTTTATGATTCTGCTTGCAGCAACCACTTAATACACTAACGCCAACGGTATTCACTTACCTGTGGAGCAGGTTGGCCCTGCGTATGGCCGGTAGCAATCGCAGTGATAACTCAGCCACAAGTTGACACAGCGTCCCCTATTCTGACAAGGGTGGTTTTCACACCAGTCCTTTTTAGTACATCCTGTCTTGACATTTAAAGATGATTCAGGTGAGACACTCTCTGGAGTAATAATATTCAAATCTATCTCAATGTCCTGAAGACAGCCTACAAATGAAGGGGCAGAATGCATATTATAGATGTTAAGCAGAGAGTTGCTGCTAATGTTCCCCACAGGTAAGCCGCCCAAAAACGTGCTCTGAAATGCAAGCATCACGTGATCATTATCTATCCCAGCAGAAGTTTTATTGACACATGATTCTACACAAGAGCTGTCGTGTAAATTTAGAGTAACAGCTCTTGCCACGGTTACCTCCACTGAGTGCCATTCTCCATCACTGACATTATGAGCAATACGCAAAAGAGCCTGCGGCTGGTTATTGACTTGAATGGATAAGTGCAAGTAGCCATTCCATAACTCCAGCTTCACAAATGTATCTTTCTCCCCTCGGTAAAATAGAAATGCTGCAGGCTGCACAGTCTGAAAACTCAGGTTTATTCTGTAGAAAGATTCAGTTTTAGGGGATGTGGGATTCTTCAACCAAAGGAAGCTGTTCCCATCGAAAGAAAATGTGGTTATGGTTTCACAGTGTGTGCCAGTATATCCAGGTGAGCATATGCAGCTGAACCCGTGTTGGCCATCTCTTAAATGTGGGATACATATTCCGTTGTTTTCGCAGTGCTGATCAGCACAGCCATGGAGAACTTCTGTACAGTTCCAGCCACCATAGTAAATCCCTTCTTTGTCCGTAGATGGGCAATGACAAGTATAATTCCCAGGAAAATTTTCGCAGATTCCACCGTTCTGGCAAGGGTTCATGTAACATTCATTGATGTCTTCATCACAGTGAATACCTTAAGGATAAATAAAGAATTAGACATTCTAGATTGGAGAAGAGAAGCTTAAGAATAGCATGTGCTTTAATTAAATTATCTTTAATTAGAAGGGAATACCCTGGTAAAGAGGTGACTCATCCACAAGACAATATGTTAAATATGTGACACATTTACAAGGCAAGGTTTTCTTGAGCCAGGTCTTACACAAACACGTCAGTGGTAATCACATTTTGGAGAAATGAGCAAACCAAACAAAGTACACTTTTGAGACTGATAATGTGCAATGAAATTGAGATCAACATCATCACCCAAAGATCTGATCAAGCAATTGATTTTACCACAGAACAGGTGGGAAACTGGAATTGGAGAAGAATTTCTTTCAGAAAAAAGTTATCACATATAAAAGTCAAGAATTGGTTTTTAATTCATATTCATAGTACAGTATATTGATAAGCTATAGCCTGCCAATCTTTTCTTCTCTTTCTCACTGTCATTTGTGTTGTTATCATCACTCAACAGGATAAGAAATTGCCCAGTAGAGATTCCTGGTCCTCAGTGAAACATTTTTGAGCAACAGTCTTTGAGAGTGAGCCACAAGTCTACAGGTATTATATATCTATACTATAGATCTAGTCGGGCAATCTGACAAGCACGTTACCATTCCTGCAAAATATAGGTACGTGGAGCTAGTTATCTGAAGAATGAAATTCACAGAATGAGCAGGGAGCAGCACAAGGTAACAGTAAGAAATCCAAGGGAGAAGAGCTTAACCTGTCAAAGATTTGGGATAAAGTTAGATGTTAGTGATGTCCACATGTTATTGTATAGTTATCAGATCTTAGTTCTTCCAAAAATAAGGCAGCAGTGATTTTTGTTCTACCAGTCGTAATCTCATATAACTAAGAGCGCTCACTTAGAAAGTGGGGAAATGAGAGAATATATGTTTAAGATAACATTTTGTGAATGCCAGCAGGGCCTAAATCTTGGGCTCACAGGCCTATTTCCTCTTGTAAAACTAATCTGTATCTCCCTCTGCTCTGTTACGCATCTATAAAGCTCATTTCCCCTGAGCATTCAAATAAACAATATATGTGAAACGGCTCAGGGCAGATCAGTTTATCTCCCTTGGAAGCCTGCAATAGATCCATGTGTCCAAACTCAGTATTTCCACTTCCCTTCATTGTTATACTAGAGAAGAATAAGAAATATTGATTTTAAAATTAACTGTAAAGTAACTTCAGCATGCAGTAATTAATAAATGTAATTTCATTTTTGCCTGCTTTTGTCTTTTTCTAATTGCCTTAAATAGCTCTTCACTAGCTTACCATGCTTGGTGCCTGTAAATTATTTAATGGGGGGTGATGAGGCTCATAGGGTTGTAGCTAGGTACCAGGCACTGCACCTATCTCTATCTACAGATTCACGTAGAGCTTTATTTTCATAGTAAAATGTGGTCGTTTCTCATGGAAAGTTGCGGAGTAGCATTCAGCCACAATGAATAGCTTCAAACAGAGATAGATAAATGCAGTTACTCGGGCTAGTTCTTTGCCTGTCGACTTTATTCAATCACAGTTGTAACCAGAGCCACATCAGAAAGCAGCAAGTCGCAGGGGAGGCAGAAGGGACCTGAGAACTGGTTGAGATTTGTTTTAAGAGAAGAAACAGAGCGAAGTGGTCACAGGAAGCATATAAAAGGCTCTCTTACCAGTAATCCTCCTCATTCACCATTTTCCTGTTCTGGTATATAGTTTCCACTTGAAACTTCAGGTTATCAAATACAGCTAGTGCTATCGCTCTCATCTGACATTGGGTTTTACACAGAAGTCTCTCTGCTTTCCAGTGACACTTATATTTATTCCAGCATGATACGTCTATGTATACCTTAATGTGTAGTGGCATCTGGCAGAAATATGAATCATTGGGACTGACTTTCTTAAAATGAAGTGCACTTTCCAAACCCTTACTGACTGGGGCACAGAACAATGTCTGCTTTACCCAGTTTATGCCAATCTCTGCGTTAGTGGCTTGTCCTGCCTTTTTTATTCTGGAAGTGAATGGAATATATGAAAAGTGAAGTTGCAGTGAGCTGTGTCCCACTTTCCCATCTTCAACATAGAAAACAAGCGATAGGTCTTATATATGGCTCAGTTTTGCGTGTTTGCAAAAGTGTGAGTATCATTGTTTTTTTGTAGCAGAAATGAAAGTGAATATATAAATACAGTAAAGAAACAGCAGAATCAGGTATGTACTTGCCCGTGACAAGAGCTATAGCACTTCAGAAGAGTCAGAATGAATTTGAAGAGTTTTAGATTGGAAGCTCCCATTAAACCTTTTGTAAAAGAAGTCAGCCAAGAGAATGGCAAACTGTAGTGTCCTGCTCCGTACTTGGTCGCTCTGTTGTCAGTGCTATGAAGTTATTCTGTGCGTATTTGCTGGTTTACTATCCAACAGCACCCGTGAGACATCTCCTTCACCTTGCATGTGGGGTCTGAGTCACACGTGGCACTTCTCTCCAGAAAGGCTGAAGCAAATGTATGAGCTGAACCCAAGTTTGAGATAACGTTTAGCATCTGTGGTGTTCTCTACCTCGCCTCCCCTTTCATGAAATTGTAGTTATTTTTATAGAATAGCAATTGGAAACTGCCCAAGGCCTGGGTTTACTTTCTGCTACACTTGGACAATATGCTATCATTTGCACACCACTTGGCCCTTAGAACATCGGTTGCTAAATGCAAAGTCATAAGGACTTCCGTGTCTGAATAGAAATATTTGCTTTTTAAATAATATTAATGATATGTTGCAAGTAATGACTTTTGGAATATATAAATACACACATGCGTAATATTTTGTAATGAGATTAGCACAAACATAAATATAGGTCACACTAAAAGACAAGTAATAAACTATTTTTCATATCAGGGTTAAGCAAATCAGTTATTCTTACTAGCAGGAGCTGATACTGCTTGTTATGTGCCAGCTGCTATACAAGCAAAGACCACTGTCACTCAAGATAAAAGCACTCTAGATAAAAGGATTAGTCAATATTTATAGAACTGTATAAGCAATTCAAATACTGCAGGTTGGAGAGGAAGTTGCCTTGTTAAAAAAATGCATTCTGAAAACATGTAAGACATACCTACAGTAAGTGCAAGTGTGAGAGGGAATATTAAGTTTCTTTTATGTGGTTATATGTGTTATAGGCACTAGCTCAGCTAATAATATTTCAACTAAAATCATTAAGTATTATTTTCTCTTCTAAATGTATTACACACAAAAATTTTAAGATAAAATCTGAATATATAAAATATATATATACTATATAGTATATAATCTGAATGTTTTTATTGTATTTTGTTCCATATTCAGTGATTATTTTTCCTCTTATGAAGTTTAATTTAAAACAAAGATGATAGGCTCCTTTGACATTCTTAGTCAATACACTCATAGCTTTGTCTCCTTTTGTCACTTAGACATTATTATTTTAGGGTTACTATTCTCTAACTCATAGTTAAAATACTTCTTTCAAATCTAACAGCAGAAATGGAAGGACAAAAGCAATTATTCATGCATGATTCTGCTCAGTGCTGCTAATTTTTGGTTCCATTACACAGTAAATAGGAAATTATACTTTTTATACACAATTGTTTAGAAATTTGTTTACAACCTTCCACACTTCCCGTTTTTTGACATCTTATAAACTTCATACAAGTACAAGCAAATAGTCTGCCTGGATAGATACTACATGCTCAATACTATCTTAATGGCACATGATATTTTAAAAAAGAAAATATTTACCTTTAAACATTGTCATTAAAATGATGCAAGCTTGTATCCTAGTTGCAACCATCTTTTTTTTCTGAAGTAAAAAGGATGGTTAGAATTTATGCAGCCCACAAAAGAAGTTTCAAAATAAAATTCAAAACCATGCTAGTTACAAGAGCTCTTTTCCAGGATTAGCTTGCTCCACTTCTGTACCTGCTGATGGAGCCTGATGGTGTATTTTGCTCAAGCCAGATCAAGGAGGCTTAAAGTAAGACTCATTAGCCTGCTTACGCACTGGAGATGTATTCTACCTGAACTCCTTTTCAGAACATTCTACCCAAGGGTGCTCATACTCAACTTTCACTGAGTTTCCACTGTAAACCTTCACGGTGTTTTCACAGAGACAGATTTTTAAGATCTCTTCAAAACTGACTTGACATTTGCTAAGATTCTGTTTCCTATTACAAGAATGATTTTTTTAAGGACCGCATTTTCTTTACTTTTCAAAAGGTTTATTCTTCACAGTCATTATCATTCAGAAAAACTGTACCTCAGTAGAAAGAAAAAAAACATAGAATGGCTCTCATGTCTATTTTTTGAATTATTTTTCTTTTTGACTTTTATTGTACTATTGTATTGTTTATTACTGGAAATTTACTTCTGTAGATTTTTGAGTGTGTTTAAGACAGAAAAAAATGCATTTATTGCAACATGTGCTTTTAGCTCTTGGACAAGAAGTTTTGGTTTATTTAACGAAAGGAAAATAACTGTAGATTTCAATAGACTGAGGTACTTTCTGTGACGATGCAAATGTGGGGCTTTTTTTTCCTTTTCATTAAATTTTAATTGTATGATGAATTGCATAAAAGTAGGTCAGTATTTCTTTGTGTAACTAGTGAAATGCATGAGAGCAAAAGCCTCTTTCCAGCGGCCGTTGTTCATACCACCCTGTTGGCGTAGGGCAAACTCTCCGCTCAGATCTTTGTTCTGCTAGTTTCCCGTTTTGCATCCTGAGCAACAATCCGTCTTGCTGTATTTCCTTCCCATTACATAAATAACTTAATCAGTTACTGAAAGAGGAATCAACCCCATGGTCCAGCAGCCGAGGCTATGTGAGGTTCTTACTCCAGTGTATTTTTTTCCCATTGATCAGGACAGTAGCTCCACCAAAAGTGGGAGCTGCTCCCCAGCTGATGGGTGCTCTGTCAGAGGAGGATGGGTCTAGAAGTTCACCCCTCTGTTTGGGCGGCCTCATGTGCTTCTTGGAAACTCGGCATTATTCCTCAGTTTTCATCCCGACAAAGGTTAAATCAAAGAACGAAAGCTCCTCCACCCTGAATTCTGATTGCTGTCAAATATATGTATTTTTTCAGGTCCACCAAGAGGCTTGCCCTTATGAAACAATTTGGATTCAATTAATCAGCATTAGCAGACTGTAAAGACAGTCTCACCCTATCAGGATTTGAACTCAGTTATGTAACGTGCAGCTGCTGGTATCCCGATGCTTCTCCAGCCTATGCTACAGGCGCAGAATGGTTACTCCTGTACTAAATGCAAACACTGTGGAATGAGGATGTCAGTCAGACTCTTCGAAAGGTAAGCAAGGTAGCTTTAAAAAAATAGCATTCATATTGATAAAATTAATATGTATTTACTTTCTCACTAGTATTTATTTGTTGTCTCATGCTAGAGCTTGAAGTTTAAAATGCGTTTTCATTCTGAAAATACAAATATATCAGAGATTCTCAGTTATCACTGCCTTTACAAGAAGTTCATGACAGCTCACTGAAACATGAGTCAGCGCAGCAATCTTAGGGTCACCCTTTTAGCTCCATTAGTACTAACAAACATATAGTAGAAGTGTCCTTGTCCTTGTCTTGCTCACCACTACCTGAAGTTTTAACTCCAAAAATACACAATACGAGTAGAAGTTAATCTTGACAAAATTTAATTGTAGGATGACCTTTAGAATATCCTTTGTGGAGGAAGCAGAAAGTTTGCAAAAATGCTTTCTCCACTCCTCTACAGCTTTTGGAAATGTCTCTTACAAAATGCTACCTCAGTCAGGAACAACTTTTCTTCAAGGCCCTCATTAATCCTGAGGCCAGCGGAAAGGTCTGGCAGAGCATGTATGCTTCAGGACTCCAGTTCTCAGCAGATGATCACAAAAATCCTAACTTTGTCACATCTGTGCTGATCATTGCAGAGAGATAATTACTCTTTGCTTGAAGGAGAGGCGTGCTCACGGGCGAGCCAGCGCAACGAAATAAATTGACCGTCTTTATGTCATTGTAATTAAAACTCATGCTGCTGGGCACAAATCACTTGTCATGAAGGTCAGGAAGGAGGTTTTACTCTTATGTATATCGGAGTAGAGCAAGTGAGAGGTATTTAAAAAGGATTTTTTTCTATTTGTTTTCAGTAAAGAACTGGTCTCTGTTGGACGGAACTTAATGTGACCAGTGATCTGATGGTGCATGGGAATTTTTCTTGGTGCCTTAGCTAGAAAAAAACTCATATAAAATGAAGGACAGAATACAGAACAGAGCTGGGGCTCTGGAAAGTTGGGTATGGTTTAAAATAGCAGAATAAGAAGCATTTACTGACATTAGAATAGTTTGCACATGATACCTTTCACATAGAAATCTAATTTTGTAAGTTGTAAGATCTTGCTATTTATTGCTTTATAGCAGACAAATTCATTATTCTGCTATTTTTCCTCTTGCCATTCGAAATGTATATATTAAGTTAATACTGGTTAGGAAAGAAAATCAAATATAAATAGAGTTCAGCAACTTGGCTTAATCATTAAATATGTCACTCTTTCTGAGGAATATGGAATTCATAATGTGCTGCATTCACTATGGTATGCTGTAACTCAATCTTTTTTAAATTTTGCTGGCCAGAACCTTCATAGACTAGTTTGGATTATTTGGTGAAAAATGTTTTTTTTTTTTTTTTTAAAGCAGTAAAAAACACCCGCAAAACTCAATCCCTTAATCTCTTACATCATTAAAAGGTTTTTTTGAGGGCAAAAGTACTTGGAAAAATTTTCCACTTGTTTCACATGTTTTGTCACACCTTAAAGAGGTTTTCATTTGAAAGAGAATCAATATATGTAGGTACTGCAGGTGATTAGTTGTTTAGTGAGATCTGGGTGTGTTTATTTTATTTCATAAATATTGGAAACAGCCGGCTGACTTGAGCATTAGGCTTCCGTGTAGATGAGCCAGCCTCCTCCACGAGGGCGCCTTCCCGAGCGCGAGTATTCCCTGCGCAGGGCTCTGGGAATGGCCCAGCCAGAGGTCACGGCACAAGGCTGGGAATGGCACGGGGCCATGTCTGAGAAGGGCAGCGTGGCAAAACTGCTGCTTGTAGCCTACACCTTCAACCCATATTTCGATTAACGCAGCCCGCCATGTGGATCCAATTGTAGGATTAAGGCCTGAATCTGGAGTAGAGAGAAACTCGGTGAAGAAATATGTCCCCTCATGGCACTCATTTTCTTTTCATTTCCCTACTCTTGGAGTCAGCTTTATATATAGGTAAAGAAACAGCTGCTGTTGTGGTTGACGGTGGGGGTAAGGAAATCAAACGGTGTCAGCACAGTTTTCCCAGGCAACATCTCCCTGAGTGGGCTCTGCCTGCGCTCACATACCTGTGTGGAGCTATGGCCATAAGCTACGTGGTCTAAGGTAGGAAGGTCCCTGAGAGGAAGGGTGGGATGAAGAAAGACGACAGGTTAAAAGAAAGAAGACTTATTAAAGTGGGGAAAGATCATTTATCGAGGTGGGAAAGATAGAGATGCTTGCACGTGTAGCATTCTTGCTGGAAACAGAAGTGCGTACACGTAGTAAGAGGAATGAGTCTGTACGTAAATACATATAAACATAAAAAGGAAATGTGAGAGAATGCTTAGAAAAAGTGCTATACAGAGATAAGGTCTCTATAGAGAGCTGAGATAAAAATTTCAGTGGAGGAAGGAGACCGCAGAAGTGATGCCAAAGACAAAAGACAGAAAATTCAGAAAAAAAAAAGGAAGAAATCTTTGAATTTGTGTGATGAAATAGAGCTTTTTGAGATGGAGCAGAGAAGTCAATTCACAAAGTTTGGAGAAGAATTGATAGAAACATAGAAGAATTTATTTTGGCAGGAACCTTTAAAGGTGATCTTGTTCAACCCTTCACTCAAAGCACAGTAAAAGTTGAAGTTAGATCAGGTGGATCTGGACCTTGTACACAGAAGAAATTGGAATGATTGCAGCAAATCTGATGAATTTATACCGGACTATAGACTAGTATTTTGTTTTCTACTTTCATTTGGTTCCTGTTCTTGTGCTTTCAGTAGGTTCTTATTTTTGTACTCCTGACTCGAAGTTGCAAAAACAGTACATAAAATTCAGGTATTTTTATGTTTCACCTTTCAGGAAAGTCTGGCAAGACTGCCAAATTCAGAGCATTAATGATGTGATTTGCATTTTTGTAGATTTATGAACTTGTACATACCGACACTGTGTGTGCATTTGAACTGAAGCGTATCCAGAGGGATCTTAAAACAATCAATACCTTTGAGTGCTTTAATTAGATCATACAAGGTCACGTTTCATTGACTTGAAAATCTGTTTGCAGCGTATTATTCACTTTGGAATTGTAAAACAAATTAATTTTCAGTCCTACAAACACTTAAGGGCTTTTAAAGTGTGCTTACTGCTGATGAACACATCTATTGAGGAATGTACGCTGCTGCTAGTCTCCCCTAAAAGGGATTTTCTATCTCGTCTCTTGTTGGCAGTTTCCTATTTGTCTTAACTCAAGTAGGCAAGTACAGTCACTGTGCTGTCTAGTGTGAAATGGCCTCTGCCCAGGGAAACGGCGCTTGCAAAATACTTCAGTGATTTGCAAGATTTCTCATTGTGTTAAAACCAATGTGAGTCCACGCAACATATAGAAGTGACTATATTTACATAGTTTCATTGTCAGTCCATATTAAAACTTAGCCAAAAAGCCAGTAGGCTAGAAAATCATAGTTTTAATAGGGCATGTAGAGCTTCACTGAGGAGGGCGTTCTGAGAACTGAAAAATATAAAATATGTATGTGTGAACATAGCATGTGCATACTGAGGGTATTTTAAAATGGTATAAATAGCATGAATATGATCTGTATTTATGCTGACTAAAATTACGTTCCTCTGTACACATAGTATAAATCTGTACTACATTTATTTATTTGTACATGTCTATACTTATACAGTTATTTATTTATGCAGTTATTTATACTACTTTTATTATTACAGAAAAATAAGTCCCTTTCCCCAAACTATTCACTTTACGTTTTTTACAGAGCAATTCTCTGTCTGCTATATGCTTTCCTAGCTGACGTAAATGGCTGTGGTCTGTTACAGATCAGGAGCAGGAGATCATGGACTGCGATCTTTAGAACAAATTCAGTATCCATGCAGACTGCCATCCCCCTTTCGCCTTCAACAGTGGCATTAATTTCTCTCATTCCCTTGAATGTTAATTCTTGTGCAGTGTGAAAGCTTGTCCAAATGTTAGATTTGTTTATCCAAGGCTTCATATGCCTAACACAGCCTGAAAACAGGCAGTGTGACTGCAGCATATGCAGGGCAGCCCCAGCGCACTTCACCCTTGCTGGGTCACACAGTGATCCCAGGGACAATGTGGCAGCACGCTGGGCTGCAGCTGAGTTCTTACATGTACACCAGGGACTTCTGGCTGTGTCCTTCGGGAATTCCCCGTGTCGTAGGATGAATACGTGATTTAGCTGGGATAAATCTAGTTTTTGTACATCTTACGTATTGCACTTCCTATTGCTATGCAGACATATGCGCAATACAGCGTTTAAAGTGTTCTCTATTTGCCCCTTTTATTCTGACCTCATCTACAAGCCTAACAAAAAGGTTTCCTAGCCCTCTTTAAGAAAAAATAAGTACCCCCTATAAAAAGTAGTACCCACAATAAGTGACTACAGCCATAATAATATTGATCATTATGATTCTCTTGTAGTATCAACACAGACTGACTGTAAGAATTATAGCTGTGTGAGAGCCATCTGAATCATAACAACAATGTATTTCGAGTAGTTACTTATTAGCACAAATTAGCCATCTATGGTAGATATTTTTTCTTCTGTTAGAGAGTGTTTATCTTCCAAATGTAAAATTCAGTGTCAGTGAGAGAGAGACCATGCTTTCCTTAATCCAATTCTCCCTAAACAGTCAGCGAAGTTTGAAGTTTATTCAAAAAATATTTTTAAGGGAACAGCACNCTTCATATGCCTAACACAGCCTGAAAACAGGCAGTGTGACTGCAGCATATGCAGGGCAGCCCCAGCGCACTTCACCCTTGCTGGGTCACACAGTGATCCCAGGGACAATGTGGCAGCACCTTGGGCTGCAGCTGAGGTCTTACATGTATGCCAGGGACTTCTGGCTGTGTCCTTCAGGAATTCCCTGTGTCGAAGGATGAGTACATGATTTAGCTGGGATAAATCTAGTGAAAGTTGTCTAAGTTTATTCAAAAAAAATATTTTAAGAGAACAGCACTCAGATGATTAATAAAAGGCTATCTTAACTTATTTGAACTTCTTGTACCTGAAAAAAGTCAATCAGCATAAGTAAATAGAAACAGCTTGTGCTTCCTTACAGTCATCAGTCATCTTAGAATTTATTTCAAACAGTTCAAATAAGCAGACATAAAAATAATAATTTTTATCACTTGTGTTTCTCCTACTAGCAAACACTGGACAATTAAGAACTAGATGCTAGAGGAACAATTATTGTAAAACAGCTTTTATGTAGGATATAAAATTAATTTTGGTGTTCATTTTATCAGCTAATTTTATTATTTAGTGTCCAAACATATATTTTATGTTCCTAGAAAGACCTTAGACCTACGACTTACCAGTGATCATTAACTGCCAGCAAAGTATAAACATCATGAGTCCAAATCAAGAAAACCGCTTTTTTTTTATTGATGGTGGATTAAAATTGGAATTTTATTTAAGTATACATGTATGTATACAAACTGGGAAGACTGGTGGTACACCAGGTGCCTGTACTTTCATTCAGAGGGGCTTGGACAAGCTAGAGAAAGAGGCAACATTGAGGAACGTCATAGGGATATGCAAAGTCCTGCTCCTGGACTGTGGGACGTAAGAGAGGATCAAGATACTGCTACACATCTTCACTTAAGGGGTTAATACGAAAGTACATTTTAAAGAAAGTAAATAGTATTTTCAAACAAAAAAAAAAAATAAAAACCTCTCCCCAGTTCACCTGCTCCTTCCCCTTGAAGGATTTTATATTGTCTGACCTTGCTAATGTGATTGCTTTCATGGACACAGTTTGACCTTAGACTTGATCACACAAGCATGAGGCCTAGCTTTAGTGATATCTGGCTTTTAAATTTGAAATACTCTATATTGTTAAATAATCCTTTACAACAGGTACAGCTGGGAAAGCTGAGACATGCCTGCATTGTGAAAGTTAAGAATATGTGGATTTTTTTATTCTCTTCACCCAGCATATAGGTTTGCAAATGTTAATCCAGGAAGATTTAGAAGATTATTTGTGCATGACAGCCTTGAGGATTTCCATCATTGTGATTTTCCTTCCAACTCTTTTTTTTGAAGAGCATAATGACCTATGACAACTAAGCTTTATTCTCCGTGCAGCCTGACATTGCTTCTGTTTAGCGGATCAGACAGTTTGTTATACATCACTACAAGACACTTTCTTCCCTGCATCAGCCTAGGGTCCCTCTCCAATATTTCCCATCTGTGCTGACCTGTGCGATCAAGAGGTCATGTCCTGAAGTCAAACCCAGAATCGAAACACTCACTTCTACCACGGGCCAGATTATTAATGTTAACCCACTTAATTTACATCAAGTTGGAACTTGACGTTCAATTTCTCAGTCAAGAAGCAATTATTTTTAAAGGAACATGCCAACAATTTCACTTGACTTAGAATAGTGAAAGTTCAAAAGGGTAAAAAACATTTCACACCATAAATAAAGAACTGATTATACTTGAAAACACAGTTTGTAATTACTACTGACATTTCTGAGCCTAGATGAGGTGCTTTTTATGCTTTAAAAACCCATGTCATTTATGCCACTGGCATTATGGGAACCTTATGTAAGGTCTCAACTAGTCCTTTGCTTCAAGGATTGAGAGGAAAACCTGAATATTTTGCATAGCACTTGGGTAAAACACTTATTTTGTTCAGAGAAGGTACAGAATTCAATGTGAGTGCTTAGGCCTAATCAGGACAGGAATTCTGTTGCCTTCATCTAAATTACTTCATCATCAAGGCCACTGGCATAATCAGCAGAAGCCAATGCTTTGGGATAGAAAGATTGTGGTTTTGTTGTTGTTGTTGTTGCTGCTTTTTCTTATATGAAAGCCAAGCCTCTACTTTGCAAGAGATTTTAACTAAGAGTAGTTATGATTTGGACCATCAGATGACTCCTCTATATTAAAAATTGTGCTTGTTTTCTCCATAGCTCTTACTTTGCTGAGTGAACTTCAAGGTTGAAGACCTGTATCCTTAAGCTACATGTGGAAGATGCTACTAATCAAACTGTGCACTGCTAAAGCCAAATACCAATGTTAAGAATTTGTACTAGCAAAGAGTGTTCGTAATAAACAATCTGAGCAATAGCACATTCCAGACTAGACTCTAATGACTGTTTTGAAATGCTGAAAACCAATTTTTTGCTAATGAGTAGGATACCCCATATATTTGCAAAAATCTAGTTTTAGCAAAACAATTCTCAAGCCTGAAGAAGCTATTTCAGATTGTAGACTAAAACAAATCAGATATTTTCACATATGAGAGCAACTTTACTTGTTCAGAGGCACGTAAAAATCTGTGAGAAAAGTTATATAAATGAAAAGAGAGTAGTTAAACTATATGAAAATTGTAACTTCTACAAGAACTGAATGAGTTATGGCACTACAACATTTACTTTTAATGCCATGGCAAGATAATACTAATCTGCCCACTTTAATCTTAAAAAGTTTATACCTGCATCTTGACTTTTATCTGAATATAGGCCAATATTGCTGACACAACAAATATGTACAGGTTTGGCCCACAAACATATGTTTCCCAGAAGCCATGAAATTAAATTAGTACAGGAGACCAACATACACTTTGGTTTATTAACAAACGTAAACACTGCATGCTGCAAACCTTAACAAAAGGATGAAGACAAATCTATCATTCTTACCGCAAAACCCTCCAACCAGCCAGAAAAGTGTGCACTTTAAAATAGAAAAGATGAAAGTTGTGGACCTTTTTAATTAGTGATCAAAGAAAGGTTTTCTATAAGAAGAGCAATAAAGTTCTCTGAAGCAGCTGTTATATGTATGTGCATGCATATGTATAGAGAGAGAGTGTTTCTGTATGTGTGTGTGTGTGTGTGTGTATATATATATATATATATACACGTATATAAGAACATACATACATGCATACAAACATATGGTTCAGACCTGCTTGCCCATGTGCAATTTCTCCAGCTTCTCTAATGTCACTCCTAATTTCTTCTGTTATGGGGTAGAAAAAGAAGTAATGCCCTTTAAAATGTCTGCCTGTATAATTTACAGAATTTCCAATAAACAGGATTTTAATGGGTTTAACAATGGTGAGATTATTAAGGTTGTTTTCAAAATCATCTGTTGAGTAAAACTTTGAACTATTAAATGGGTCGTTTTGTTTATCACTTGACATTTGACCTTAAGCATTCCATTAATCTGACTGTATGGGGGAAGAGAAGTATATTAGTCCCAAAGCACAGGTCTTCACTGGTTACTTGTTAATTGCTTTCTCCAGATTTGTGTAAACTATACGATGTGTGGATTTAAAGAAACTTTGTTTCTCTTTGGAGACGAGGTTGTGCATCTGCTTCACTTAGAAACCTGATTTTAATTTGACCAGAATGATGCAGGCTCATACTATACCCTGCTGAAAAGCACAGGCTGTAATGCAGCTTTGAGCAGGAGAATGAAATTTGTAGGAGTATGAGCAGAGTTCTGCTTCCAGGTTAGTATGTGCGATGCCTTTGATTTCACCAAGGTTTGTAGATAATTATACCACAGACCAGATTTTAATATTGTAAGTTCATTAATGGTTAGCTTTGTATATATGTGTATATCCAATGTATTTTTGCATGTGTATGTGCAAGAAACACCTTTCCTTAGGAATCCTACAGGATAATCTGTAATGCCAAAGCACATTAGACCTGACATTAGCATATATTTAAGCTGGAAGATGCACAGTTGTTTGTGTTTATATTAAGAAAAAGATGGTCACTTTTTTAATAACAGGCAGATCATGAGTCCTGTGCTTAGCTCTTGTTTGCATAACAAATGATAAAGTTGGGCAAATGGAAATAAGAAATGAAAAGAATATAGACTGATTTATAGGGAAGGATAGAACCAAGTGGATTCACAAATTCCCTCAAGAGGTGGCCAGACTGGAATGTAAGATACCGTAAATATCTGAGGTATACTAATTAAGAAGGATAGGAAAGGTTTATTCCTAGTATTCAGAAGGAAATAAAAATAAGTAGAAAGGGCCTGAAGAATGCCTAAGGGGGGGATTTCTTATTGGAAATTTGGAGTATTGTAACTTCAAATACAGTAATATAGTCATGTGGAACGTATTCCTAGTAGAATTATGACCAAGTAGGAAGAATACTTGGATTCTTCCTACTACTAAACAAGGTACAATTGTACTTTTTTTAGAAAACTTTTTGCCAAATACTGGGCTTAGAGATTCTTTAAATCTAAGTACATTTCTTATCTGCGTGTTGCAAGACATAAGCAAGAGCTTATGTCTGAGAACTCCTTCATCCCCTCCTTCCATCCTTCCCTTCAAGGGAACAAGCTCTCCCTTTCCCTGCTGAAAAGTGTGTGTGTGCCACAACGTTTAACACGGAGAGATATGCCAGATTCAAAATACCCACTGCTTGGAGGCCCTGTCAATCACATTGGACTATATTAAACAGCTTAGCAATGTATCAAGACAAAATAGATCATAGTGATGGGTCAGCTATGAAATTTTAAACTCAATAGATGTTCTGTAAATAACATTGGTAGAACCTTCCTAGGGTTTTAATTTCCTACATTTCTACCCCATACAAAAATGAACATTGCTCTTTGTGCATTCCTTGGGTAGTAATAATGCAGAAGTGATGGCTGTGAGCTAATTGAGTTTCTAACGCAAACTACAGCAAGGAGAGAGATGCATCACATTGTATGTATTTTCAATAAAAAAAAAAGAAAAAACATACACACAGTAATAACAGAACCATCAATGTCATTGCAAACCGATGGTCAAATCTAGAGACTAATTCTGTGAGGTGTTGTCCTTTCTTAGTCATCATAGTTCATCTTTTACATAATTCTAGTTCTTCATTGCCAGTATAGATACTTGCTTTTTCATCAAAATATTCTTTGTACAAACAGGAATAATGGGGACAAGGTGAAGCTTTTAACAAAGCTGATTTTTATTCCATTAAGAGGGCTGCTCTGCATAGTTAGTGCCAATGCTAGTTTTATGTTTTGTATTTAGGATCTGAAACTATTTCAGTCACTAGGTATAGCATACCAAACCCAGGTAATAGCATAGCTGATAATTATGGACTATATAATAACTGGTAATTATGGACAGGTATCTCCTCAGAGGGTAGATGTGAGACTCCACTGTGTGTAAAGTCATGTGGATCGTCAGGTGAAAAGCAGAGGCAGAAGGGCAACCCTGTTGCTATGATCATATTGGACCTTAACCATTTTATCTATATTTCTGAAGCGGGGATAATATTTATGTATTTTGTGATGATTGTATGTGAATGAATTTGCTTGTATTTATGAACTGTTTAGATTTAGATTAGAAACCTTTTCACTTTTCCTGCCAGTGCTGGCAGGTCTCTTAGAGGGTTTGAATTTCCATGAGGGAGCCTCCTTTCATAGTAGTCTAACGGTGTAAGAGCTGTACTGATTAAGAATTTAATTAGGGTGGAAAAACATATAGGTTTGCATCCCCTTTACAGCCTCTTTACAGTTTCCAGAATGGTAAGAAGCCCGTACATCAAGAACTAATTCTGTTTAGGGTGTTTAATATGGATTGCACTTAAAATGTACTTAAAATTTTAATATATAAATGGTATTTGGAATTTTTCCTTAGACCAGTTAATGTTGGATAAGTGCTTGGAAATAGTGGCATTTTCCTTCTTGAACCTTTGCTTGTATGTGGAGGCATTGTGAGCTAATAAGAATTTTGGCCTTCCTGCCAGTGGCAGCCTGTATCCTACCGGAGACCGGACAGGAATTTCCTATGCAGAATCCCCTTTCCCAACAGTTTTGTTTCTCACCCTGGAATGCCTGGGTCTTGCTGTGACCTGCATTGCTGCTAGTCTTCCAAAGCATGGCTGGTGGCACCGTCTCACTCTCCCTCAGCAGTCGTTCTCGTGGACTCGCTTGCGGGCTTATTTATCAAACCCATTGCTAAGCCACTTCCACAGTCATTTTAGAGAAGTGCCATTCTTAGCTCCCAGGTTGTTTCTTTGTCTGACAAGAAGTCAAGCCAGTCTGGCATAAGTAGAGGTATTGATCATAATATGCACAGGGTTCTGATCTGCCTGTCTCTAGTGTTACTAACTTTGGTTAACTATAGTGGTGCATTTTTTGACCTTAAGTAGCTCTGGTAGAAACTGCAGCCCTCAGTTTTCATTCTTGATTAGTGGAAAAGTCTTCCTAGAGGCAATTAATTATTGCAGGAATCAGAAAAGCCCATTATTTTTCCCTTAGGATCTTTAGGAATTTGGTGGTAGGAGGAATTACCTGTTATTATTTTTGCAAAGCATCTTGGCAAGGGAGCAGAAAAAAAAAATCAGCTCAAGCCAGCTCAGTTCTTCTCTCTTTTTGTCTCCCTGTAATTTAAAGATATCTAGGTTTCTCCCTATTTCTCCTGCATTATTTCTCCATGATCCTTCCTTTTGGCATAGGAAAGTGAATGCTCTCTTAAAATTCCTGTCTTCTTCTAAGGCTTCAGAGTCGAGAGAAAAATGTCTTTTAAATGGTCTTGATGAGCCATGAAATAAAGTGAATAAACCTGATGTGATGGAGGAATGATTGACTACTGTGGTGTGAACAGCTGAATGGCAGATGAGGAAGTAAAGGAAAAATATGTTGCAGTTTGGGAAAAAGATGAGATCTCTGTTTTTAATCTGCTTAATTTGACCCTTGTAAGAATCACATTGCTCTGCATGTCTATGATGGCTCTGTGATTTTTATACTGGCACTGATGGTTGAGAAGAGTGTTAAAATAGTAAAATAACTAAGAAATAAAGAACATGTATATGTATGTGAACTTCCCAAATTATTGATACTGTACCTAATAACCTACCCGTTTCCCAAAAATAACATTTACGTCTGTGTAATATTGTCACATATAGACGAATGGGAATATGGCTGGCTGAGATGGTCTGCGAGTGTCTCTGCTGAGGCTGAACAGCTTATGCCAACATCTGCAGACAGGCAGAGCAGCGGCAGCAGATACCCCATGTGCTTGTGTGTTTCCTTCTCACTAACTTGAATTTAGAATGACAGTCCAAATGGGTAAAATTCAAGCCCTGGTCCCATGATGTTCATAGAGTCTGGATTGAGGTTTTCTTTAGTAAGTGCTTTCTCATACTGGCCATTTATCTGCCTTGTCTTCTGGCTCCAGGAGGCAGTTTCTCCATACATATGCCAAGAATTGAATGCACATAAGCCACCAGTCTGATCACAGCATTTTCTCTTGCAGCCGTCCAACAGACTGGGAAAAGGGCCAAGAAGATTTAAAAGGGAAAAACGGGAAACAAGGCAAATGAGCAAAAAGGCCAAAAAACCTTCCAGGAATTCGTGATGCCAAAGCAAACAACAGTGCTTGTGGCACAACTGACAAATGATGGATAACAAGGCACCCTAAATGGTACGTCCTCAGGAGTCGGTGCTCGTTTGTGTGTCACTGGGCAGCAGATGCTCTGTAATCAGATAAATTAGTGGGCTCTGCTCTTCTCATAGCCGTTCTAGAGAGGAAGAATGGGTGATCTTCTTTGCTGGTAGCCCTGTCCCCTTGTGTTGGCACCACTGGCACTGCTGCTGAAGAGGCCCCAGGAGCAGAACCTGGCTGCCTTGCACACTCGCTCCTTCTTGGGCTCCTCCTTCAGTGCTAGAATGTGTCAGCCTGATGGACCTGGCAAGTTCAGAGGTGTTTCCAGTGTGGCGTAGGGTCAAGTTTATTACAACCTGGTGAAATCTGTAGCGCTGCTTTCCTCCTTTCCTACATGTTTTCCCGAAAGAAAGTGAGAAGTTTAACCTTTTGATCAAAAGTGTTCTTAAAAAATGTGCAATCTAGAGCAATACTATATACCCACGATTTGAAAGAACAAAGTTTTAGAATAATGGTTCCCTTTACCAAGAGGTAACAAATCTCAAGCTCTTTAAAGGAAGTACTTCTGTGTTAGGGAGTCAATGGATCAAGGCACTATCAATAATGTAGGGCTTGCTACTGCAAAAGTCCTGAGATTTCTTGAAATTTGAGTATTCCCAGACACTTTGACTTAAAAGAGAGGTGGTAAAGCTTAACCCTTTATGGGGCCTGCTCAGCAATTTTCAGTCTTGGATCTGGGATTAAGGGACTATCTAATGGTCCTCAAAATTCCTAGCTGAGATAATATTTTTTTTTTAAGGAAGGAATTGTGTAAATTACTTTGGTTGCAAAGCCACTTAGATGGTTTTGAGTTTAACAAATGCGTCCGATTTGTTCCTTCTGAGACTTATAGTAGGATTACTGATTACTTTTCAATTCACCTGAACAACTACTATCTATAATACGCCACTGCCAGATAATATTTATTCCTTTCTTCTGGCTGGAAGAGGCAATATTTCATCCTGACATAGGCATATGTTTAGGTTCCATTATCTCCTGCCCTTGGGGCCCAAATCAGTAGTCTGAAAAGTTGATATTCTCAAGTTTTCAGCTGAACTACAGTAATCTGAATATTATCTAGTGATTTCAGAGAGGCCTTTTTATACTTGTTACAAAATTGGCACATGTCTCAGAATTAATGACATCTTTCCATTGATTTCAGCGACTTTTGGATCAGACTCCCACCGTATGTGGATTTTTATTTCTCCCCTGTTATGTCGTATGACTATTAGTTCATTTATATTAGATAAGGAGGAAACATCCTGGGTTATCCTGAACAGGGATTCATCAGCAGTTTGAATCATACTACTGCTGCTGACTAATTTTAAGCCTTCCTTAACTCCCATTAAAGCATGTAGTTTATTTGTTTTTCATCTGTCTGTAATCGGAGGAATCATTTCTCACCATCAGAAATGGATGTTTCCACTCCTTATAGGCTCCTGGCATAGAAGGAAGCGGGGGTTCATTTGAAGCACTTTCCACTTCAAAACTACCTGGGGGAAGGAGACCAGCCAGCGAGGAAGACTCTGGCTTAGTGCAGCGCCTAGGGAGGTTAGCTGCGTTGTGTCTACAGGCACTGCTGAATTCCTGAGCTTCGGCAGAGCTGTTATTCCTATGCAAATCAGTCTCGCAGCGTTAGCTCAAACTTCAACAGTATTTTTTTCAGTAATTGATAGAGCAAAATCTTGGGTCGCCGGGGAGGCTAGCTTCTGGCCTGAGCAATACTACTGGTTTCTTTATGGGAACATGAGCTTCTTCTCTGCCTTGTAGCTCCCACAGGCCAGCAAGACAATGGCTGAAAATTTAGGCCATGCTGATGGAAGCAGGGGATGAACTGACAAGATTAACCTAGTTTTGCCATTACTTTGCAGTACTTTACTGAAATCATTTCACAAACAGCTTTTACAACCACCCCTGGTAACTACTATGTTCTTCCTGTCTTTCATTGTTGCTGCCACTGAGCATACAGAATAACTATTTTATTTTTATTTTCTAATTACGTTTATGTGTAACATCCAACAGGTATTTCAGTGACTACACTTACATAAAGGCTTTCTCTTCAGTGTAATGTTCTTACTTGCAAATAAAGTCAATGGGAATTTCAGGGTCTTCAAGGCTTCTGTCAGCTATGCTGTCTCTAGAGACTCCTGCATTTTGATTTAAGAGCCTCTCTATTGAAAATAGAGGTAATATTAATAGATTCATAGATTAAATAGATTCTGAATCTGTTTTTCAAACTGACTGCATTTGCCCACACATGAGTCCACCAGCTCCCTGGGGAGCTGGATAGTCCTCTATGGGGGTAAAACCAGGGAAATCACAGCCCAAATCAGGCAAACAAGGTAAGTGAAGGCAATAGATCAAGGAAGTGGGAGGATAAAGGAGGGTGAGGACTAACCAAGGAAACTTTCTGAATTGTTTTCTGAAATGCAGGAATTTTTAAAGATGGGTGAGAGGGGAGGAAAAGCCTGAGGTCTGGACATCACTGGAAGGAGGTAAAGAGAAAGAGTGGAAGATGAAGAGGCATCCAGAGAGGTAAGGATGCTTAGGAGAGGCTGAAGCATTTAACAAGCCTCTCTGGAAGCCCCTTTTATACTCTTACGTAGAACAAAAGTGCAACAGCAACACTTAGTGACAGGCGAGGGAAGGGCAGTTGAGGGGAAGGGGTGGAACGAGAGTGCACACAAGAGAACAAGTCTCCCTGGAAGCTTAAGGGAAAACAAATAATTAGGAACTTGGAGGGAAAATTTGGGTCTTTCTCTGTTTCTACCTGCTATCTCAAGAAATCCAACCTCCTAGCAGACAGGGAAGCTCAGAAGCCTCTTGGATGATGAATGGGATAAGAAACTGAAAAATAGTTAAACCTTTCCAGCTAATGATTTTTTTTTTCCTTCAGGACAAGTGAGAAAAAGGAACCGACAGGAAAAGATTATAGACCCCTACTATGCAATCCAAAACCAACTTAGTCATCGTGCTAAATAGTAGAGACATTGTGAGGCTGTTAAGTAATATAAATCTCAATACAACATTTTTTTCTTATAATTACTTCTAATATTAATAGTGCTTGGATATTTTTTCTCATTCTGTTTTTTTTAAGAACACAATTATACACACAACTTATTTTTGTTTTAAGCTGCAGAATACCACCAACATCCTATATTGTCAAATTTATCCAAAAAGTCTCATTACACTCATTGTGAAGGTGTGTTGCTGCCAATACCCAGATCCTGCATGGCAGAATTAAATGAGAAATGGAGAGCCAGAAGTACTGAAAGCTTGGTAAAATTACCCCATGTGGGATTTATGAAAATGCTCTCTTATTATCATTGGCTTTTTGCAATTGCATAGTATAAAACCTGTGCAAAGACCAAATGCGTGACAATATTGCTGCTAATAGAAGCGTATGGAATAATTCCAGCAAATGCGACTCTGGATAATGAAGTTCTGCAGACCAAGCTGCAGAGGAGACAAGAGCTCTTCCTTGCTGTCTGGACTGGCTTAGGTGTCATACCCGGAGCTTCCTTCTTGGTAGATTGACAAATCGTGGAACAAACTCCTTCCCTAAAATTTTCTACAGAAACCCGTATTACAGCCGCCAGAGGGACCCTTTGCACTGTGACGCCTTAAAACACACCTTTCCCCCCGTAAAGATTTATTTATAAACCACAAAGCCCTGTAGCATATTATTTCCCAAGCTCGTATCCGTAGCGCGTACCTGCGAAGCCCGGGCTGCAGCTGCAGACGTAGCCCTCGGCGCGGTGGTGGCGGAACTCGGCGGGCAGCCCGGGCACGCGGCCGTAGCGGTGCGCCCAGGACAGCTCCACGCACTCGCCCCGCACGCAGGGGCTGCTGCTGCACTCGCTGACGTCCTCCTCGCAGCGGGGGCCTGCGTACCCTGCCAACAGAAATTACAGGGTGTTTAACTGATGCCGCTTCTTACCAGATCTGAAAATATTAGTATACACATTCAGAATATATGTGCTGAGTATTAGGTAAGGTCGGTTTGAAACGCGGGTGCTCAAACACCTCCTAGACACTCTACTTCTTCAAAGCACGAGTATTGCATTGCAACAGTTTCTGGGCTGAGTACCTGGATGCTGCTGTTCTGCCAGGCATAGATAGTCCTGTCTGCTATACAAACGTTGACTTTTTATTAGGAAATAATGTGCACATCTGTGTGGGTAGCAAGGCATTGTTATGCTGCAGCTATGCTCTCAGTGTTCTCCTTGGTTTTGCAGCACCTCCCTAAGACAGAGGTGTCTGCAGAGCATAAATTTGTTGGCATCTGTAAAGTGCCTGAGCTCAGAGTGCCAGAAAATTCCCCAAATTCCCTGAAAGGCATTCTGCCTCATCTATTTCTGATGCATTTATAATACAGGGTGTTACGTCCACCATGGAGAACTTGCCCAAGCTCTGATCTACGAGCCTTGCTAGTCTAGGAGAACAGAGCCCAGGGCATTTTCACCTATCCTGCGAGACAGGGGAACTTGCATTTAGGACATGAAAGAAACTGGTTTCCCAGTATCACTCCTAGTTTAGTTTTATTTATAAATAGCAATCATTATTTTTTCAGGGGAACCTAAGTTTTAAGCTGGTTTAAATGTCATGTTAGTGAAGAGTAAAAAAGGGATGGCAACAGCAGTGACATTCATGAACCACACGAGTTGAAGGATTAAGCATCCAACTGGGAGCTGGATTCCAACTTCTAGTTTGGCTCCCATCTGAATTCTACTGCAGTTGCTCTGAAGAAGACCTTTTCTTCTAATGTGCATGGAAATCATTCCCAGGCCAGGAGGAATGAATAACCTAGCCATGCCATTCTGGCTCATGATGAGAAGTGAAGCCTATATCTAATGCAAGAATATTTTTGAAGTTATGTAATTTTAAGCTCTATTTCATCAACAAAACACAAGGACATATCTTATGAAAAAAAGCAAAGAAGGTGTTTATAGAATCTAGGCCTTACCTGGCCAGCAGTGACATGTGTAACTGTCAGTGCTGTCCTCACACGTAGCGTTATTGTAGCACGGTTGGGACCAGCACAAGGGGATTAGGGTCTCACAGTGTAGGCCTGTAAATCCAGTGCTTGTACAGTTGCAACTGTACCTGCAACACAGAATGCCAATGTTTGGTGAGAAGATCTGGCTTATTTGCTAAATCTACAGAAGCTTCTTGTTTAGCTTGGAGTAACAGCTTGCACAGTTGAGACCAGACTTGAGAGCACCATCTGGGGCTCTAGGAGAAACTACAGAAATATAGAATGGACAGTTTCTGAAAAAAAATGCTTTTGACAAGTGATTTCTTCTAAGTGATTTGGTTTTTTTCTGAAACCATTTCTGTCATTTTTGATGCAGTTTTTGTAGGTTTTTATTCACAAAATGAAAAGGAAGAAACTCTGGGAGAGAGACAGAGAGATTTTCTTTGAAAGATTATTTTTCGCTGTTGTTAGGTTTCAGTGTAAAAATGCCAATTATTTGCATAGCTCTGATAGTAACACTAACTAACATTTTGATGGCAACACTACAATTGTGGGGTTAGACGCAAATAAGCTAGTATACACAGACATGAATAGTTACTATCTGCATAATGTTCATTATTTCAATGTGTGCTTTTTCTCAGGTGAGCTCATTATTACAAAATACGTATTACTGCAATATATCACAACGCTTGTGCTTAGGTCATGATCAAATTAAACACCTAAAGCTATACCTCTCATAAGAAAAGTCTGTAAAATGACTGCTTTAAATATGCACAGCTGGAGGATCTTTTTCTAATAATAATCATAATCAGAAATGAATTAAATTCTTATATGGCTTTCCTTTATGTTAAAATGCTATACTAGTTATTGTTCAATATATTGAGGAATTCATGAGGAATTTTTGGAGACTTCTGAGTTTAATATCAGCGTCATAGACTTGGAGTAAATATACGGAGGGAAAGCTATACTGTGGAATGAATTGTTGAACATAAGAGGACAACTAACAGCCTAACAGGCCAGCCAACATGGACAGGGCACCCAGCTTGCAGCCAGACCAGGGGAAAAGCCTCTAATCTGTCACTTGGACAATGCTAGAGAGTTTCCATTTCAGGTGTTCTCATTTCAGGGGCAAGGGGACCTCTTTCTCTCCCTGCGGTCATGCTTTAGTGACACTGGGAAGGAGTAAATTGCTGTGCACTGTTCAGAGTCATTCAGTACTTCAGAAAAGAAATTCTGCGAGGCTGGTGTAATGTCACGAGCCTGTACAAAAGCTCTTTTCGAGAACATGATCTCTGAGTTCACCAGGAGCGTGCGTGTTGCTGACATGACTTTCCTGGCTATTTTCTGTGATGTTATCTTCCAACCCGCTTTATAAAAACTGAACACTGAACAATACAGGACAAATCTACTAGTAATTTCAAAGCCTGATGAATGTACTCATTGATTTGGGGCTTTATTTCCTATAATGTACGCTTTATGCATATCCATTTTCTGTATTTTAGACTCTGGTGCTCAGTGTGCAAAGTGACTATCACAGAATGAATGCCAGAGCCGATCCAAGGTAGAGCTGTTGGCAGTAGGTGAAGAAACTTTTCTGTTGCTTTGAGATGTCCCTGTCTGTCTCCTCTATTTGTCTCTTTTTAAAAAAGTTTTCTTTTTTCCTTTTTCTTTCACCCTCCTTCCTCCTGTCTCTTTTGTTCATAGGTTGCAGGTTGTTTTGAACAAGGAGCTGCTGGCCCATGTGCCTGTAAAATACCTGGCACGCTTCCTAATGACGTCTATTACTATGGTAACTATTATTTCTGTTTTTCTCTGCCTTTCTCTTCTAATGTGTCTGCCTACAAGTGCGGACAGCTGCTGTTGGCAAATTGAGTTTTATGCACTTTCACATCTCGCTTTGAAACTAGTTTCGTGGACTTTAAAAAAAGGAATTGATCTTTAAGTGATAATTCCTCAGGGCCAGATAAACAAGATGTAAATAGTCAGAAGCAAAAGCACAAGTGCGAAGAAAGTACTATCCAATTTTTGCCATTTTATACACACACACACTCACACACATATATATATATATGTATATATATATTTTTGCGTGGTTCGTACCCGTTGGCGCTGTCCGCGCACCGTCCTCCGTGGAGGCAGGGCTGGCTGGCGCACTCGTCGACGTCGGTTTCGCAGCGCTCGCCGAGGAAGCCGCGCGTGCAGGAGCACGTGAAGCTCCCCGGGGAGTCGTGGCAGGTTGCCCCGTTCAGGCAGGGCTCTGATGAACACTCGTCTATGTCCACCTCACAGTTTGTGCCTTCAAAATCAACAAAACAGCAAATGCCGAGCGTAGAAAACAGAAAGTTCAGATTATTCAAACACTGCTACTGCCATATTTGTATATTACAGAAGTGGCTAGTCATTTAATGCTCTTGGCAGAGTCCATTTAATTGAATTAAACACAGTTAAAATCCTCAGCGTAAAGATATGAGGCAGTGTCCCAATTAACTGCTTAATGTTTCCCAAGGTTTAGCGATGTGTAAATGAGGCCGGTTGATGCTGTGTTTGCAACAGGTCAGAATCGCAAAGAACCTCCTCAGTTATATTTGATGAGACTAAATCAATTCTAATACTAGTTTGCAGCTATTTGTGATAATTAGCAAGTTATATTTGCATTTATTTTCCTCTGAATATTTGGTAATTAATGCTTTGCAGCTGCAGTTCTGGGTGTTTCAGGGTATTTCAGGATTTTGTATGCTTATGCACTTAATATTTTGACTTTAATGCTTATAAACCATTATTTTTTAATATAACTTTCACCTGCTGAGCCAATTTATTTTACCAACTGCAGTATCAGCCACTAAATGGATTAAAAATGAAAATTATAATGAAGTTGGTTTTAAGCTGACTCTACTGTTTCTTATTTGGTTAAACAAAGTTGTAGAAGCTGTTGTAAAGAGTTTTCCGAATTTCCTAATAGAAAGGAAATCTACAACCCTGAGATTAGGGGGTTGTTCGGAGAGATGAGAATTTTAATATAGGAGGGTTGGACAGGCTCTCAGAAGGTGAGAACAGGCACATTTAGATTTATGGGTATCATGTTTGCAATTAGGTGCTCACTTCTGAGCCTTACGCTCAGTGTTTTTACTAGCTCTGCGCTACTGTGGAATGTGCGCGTTCAAATTAAGAACACTTTTCCCAAAATGGTGAAACTGCTAATACCACTGCTGTTACTCGATCTTCATAAAAATCTGCATTACACATCAATATCTGGAAATAGTATATCCAAAAAAAAAAAAAATCCTCGAAGATGGTATCTCTGATTACTTTGTGTTAACCATAAAACTCCATATATTCTAATGAGATCTTTCACCTTTGTAGTTATAGCTAGATCTTTTTTATATTTTCTAATCATAATTATATTTTTATATAATCATAATTATATTTTTTCTCTAATTTTAGAGAATGCATTTTTACAGTTTCCTGGAAAAAACCTCGATTATGAATCCTGTGCCTCCGTCTGGAGGCTCNATTTTTATATAATCATAATTATATTTTTCTCTAATTTTAGAGAATACATTTTTACAGTTTCCTGGAAAAACCCTCGATTATGAATCCTGTGCCTCCATCTGGAGGCTTGTCGACGGAGCTAGCCGCTACTTTCCGCGGGAGGAGGATGCAGGGACTCTTGCGGCACTGTGGTAATGTGCATCGCATGCAGCCCTCCGCGGTCATTGCCCTGTGAATTCACTGTAATTGTAAACAATGTGTTTGCAGAAGTATGTGTAGTGACCGTAAATCTGCCAGAGCTCGTTAACAGCTTACCCTGAGCACTAAAAATCATGTGACAAAACAAGCCCCGTTCAACTGATCCTCAGCTCAGCCAAATCTAAAACTACAGGCCCGAGAACAGCCTGACGATTAACATGAGAACACAGCGTTGTTTTGGTTCATGTCTTTAATCTATCAAGCCCAGGAACCTGCCTTCGGCAATGTTGCATCAGAAGAAAACTCTTCTCCCTTTATAATGTATCTAGCCAATGTGATATGCCACAGAAACGGGGGGAATTCCTTCCCAGGCTTTATTGAATCTGCTAGCAGCTTTTTTTTTTTTTTTTTTCCTCCTGTATGCGAAGAAAAGAGATGAAAAGACTAGATTTATATTTGCACCTCAGTCTAACATTCTGTCATAAATATGCTATATGCCAAATATCATATGCCAAAACCCAAAAAGCTCCAACAACCCCTTCCACACATATTATGTAGGACTAAGCCATTAGGAGCAAAGACATCCTGTTTTAGAGCAGGCAGAATATTTCAGCAAATACTGAACTGCACAAGTGATTTGAATTGGAAGACTGGGAATGTGGATGTTGTAATATTTATAATGTCAGTGGTTCCTTTGCAGAACTAGGATTAGTTCTTATATGACTGGCTTTTTTAAAAAGTTCTACTGTTTGCTTCTTTGTACAGCCCCAGTTGATTAAAGCTAAATGCATTTGAGGATGAAAAAGAAGACATCAACATTATCAAATCTGGCTACCTACAGACATACACGAAGGTAAAAGTCACCTTTTGTTCCAAGATCTTAGGGGTTTGCAGACCCTGTGTACTTCTAGGTGGACCTGCACATTCTTAGTACTGATGGAAATCAGCACGTCAGGCTGCCCCTTCCACTACTCCACATCTGCAGTATTAAGCTCAAGAATCACTGGAAAAAAAGAACATACTGATGCGATACAACCTGCGTATTTAAACCTTAAGTTCCACCAGCTGGATGGAGCGTGTCAGCTATTTTTTAGTCACCAGGTTTAAAATGGCAGGCAGATAGTTCATATCTCTCCCTGCATCATAAATAAATAGAAGAATTTTGAATAACTAGAAATCTCAACTTAGAGGGAGACGGTTCATTTCTTAGAGTGAGAATTTGGCCTGCAATATCCTGATATAACAGAAGGAAAACCCCATGGCTAAATCCCATCAAAAATTCAGTGCCCAGAAGTTAGGAACCACAATATTTATACTTCAGAGTGTGTGCCCTCAGCGATTTCTTTTGAAGACCCTTTCAAAAGTGGCCACTAGTGCTGCTCTCCTCCAACGTAAGTTTGTGGCTAGAAGTGTCAGCCCCAAGCTGGTAACCTGGGCTGAATTCCCTCCTCGTGTTGGTTAGGGTGGGATTGGGGATTCTTGGTTCCTTTGAGGTTGAGGAAGGAAACTGAGGCCCTCCACTTTGTGAGGCAATGAAGCTGAGAGCACAAAGCAAGGCATGAGAACAGCACTTTGGTTTTGTGCTGCTAATTTGCGACCCGAGTGCCTAAGTGTCTGCTGAAGTTTTCATTTGACTGCCTAAGACCAAGGATGCATCTACTCCTAAATATTTTCCTGGCATATATATTACTGATGTGAGTACTGCATGAGAACTAAAGAGTAGGTTTCATTTCATCAGGTAATACTGTACAGAATTGATCTCAGTTGCAGTGTAGTAAAAGGTGGTACTTGAATAATATATCCTTACTCCAATTTCATCAGTCACTGCAACAGCTTTTCCTATTTAAAGGATGTGATGATGCCTCTAAAAATGGCTTTTTGAACTGCCATGTGCCCCTGATAGTTTATACTAAAATGTTCCCTGGCAATGGGGGCCTGGTTTTGGCTGTGTTGAGCAAGGGAATTACTGTGACTAGCTGTGACCCCACTCTGTTGGGGTGAATTATAATTAAGTATAATTAAGACAGTGGAAAAATACTGCGTTTAACCAAGGTATTCCAACCAAACTTTGACAAACCAATTGAGTTTGGTTATTCAACAGCTGTGCGGCACATGTCTTGTAAATAATTTCACACGTGCAGGGCATTATCATAGTAAGCTGCAGATTTCATGCTAAATTCTCCAGTCTTTGGCTCTCAGTGCAATCTAACCTCTTCCATTTGTGTAAGAATTATGTGTGACATTTCTCGGCTATTTTAAGCAGTGCAGCATTCCAGTCGTACAAAACAGCAGTCAGAGTCCATGAAACAAGTAGCAACCAAAGGCTGTAACTCAAGCATTTGGTTAACATTTCTGCTGTAAATTTACCGTACGTTCTCTACCCACATATCAAAAACCAGAACCTTTTTAACATCTTAGGGAAATGAGATGAGGCTGGATGACTTCCCACAGTAACTCACGGTGTCAGGCCAGGATAATAAGGGTTGGCAAGATCCCCTGATAGAGGAAATGTGGATTTTTATTATCAGCGGGGACACTTCGGGGTTTTCATTCAGAAATCCCTCTGGCCTGTGCATTTAACACAACTCACAGCAAGGTGCAGAAAATAACAGGTTTTTTTTAAAAAAAGGGAGGGTTTCTGATAAATCATTTGGTTAAGTGGTCCTTAAAAGCTGGTATTTTACTGCTGAAGGAGCAGTCAGCTGTTCCTTTACAGAATTATTATTAGCTTCTTTGCTGCTGGAAGCTATGTCTGAACTGTATGTCAAAAACACTGAAATCTTTTCTGCTTTATATTTTAGAACTCATTTTTTCCCCTCAGCTCTCATTTCTTAGCTCTGTTTTCCCATGGTGCAGAGCACTTGGAGGGACACTGCTGGATTTTGGTGCAGCCAAAGAGCACCAGCCTGGAAAACAGGAGAATTTTATGATGAAAGTGGAGTGACTCCAGGAGAGCGAATTTCCTCCAACAGTTTGTGTCAATGTAAGTCTTCATTTCTATTTATTTGGGCTAGATTATTTCATCAGCTTTGTCTCTAAGGTGCAAATCCTCTCTTTCAGACTGATTTCCTAGGCTATCGATCCAGTCCTGGGCTCACCAACGGTGCAGGTTTAACAAATACCTGCCTCCAACAGGAGGTCTGAGTGGAGTCTGATCACTTCAGAGTAGCCACGCTGACTGTTAGTCGGTTTTTCCTTCCTTCTTCTTCGTCCTCTTTTAGCTGCACAGTCTTCCCATCACTTGCCCTAGGCTGAGACACCCACCGGCAGCCACAGGGTGACAAGGAAAGCCACTAACCTCCCTTCAATGACAACCCTTTACTCATGAGGGATGTGAGCTGAGGATCAGCCTCCAGGTGAATGCTGTGTGTGAAACACTGGAAAACTGCTTTTTACCTCCGATTTCCCCTCCCTTGTGAGGCTTTTGAGATGGGGTTTTAAACCACATATCTCATTTCTTAGTCATTTGCCTCAGTTGAAGCATTAGGTGTGTTTTCCCAATATTTTTTTGCTGTATTTTTTTTAACTTGATGGCAATCTGTCACAAAAAATGTTTTCTCTTTTATCTTTTTAGTGATTCAGAGCTTTGAAATTTGAAGGGAACTGTCTCCCAGAAGTATTATAGGCTTTGCAGTCAAGGAAGTAAGCAAAAAATATATGCTCATGTCTTAAAAATGGGGCCATACAAAATGGAATTATCCTGAAATGGGCAGATAATACTCTTCTTTTGATGTATATAATATTTCGGTTTCAAATGAATACTCTGTTCCTGGGAAGGGCAGAGGAGGGGACTCATGGTCAGACAAAAAGTTAAATTTACGCACGATAGCAGTGATGTCAGAGTACGAGTGGCCACTGTGCATGTGGGGACATGGGTTTTGCAGGTGTAACGACAGGCTTCTCACTTCCCTATCTCTGTTTGGAAAGCTAAAAGCTGGACTGCAATCTGTTTTTTCTCCATCAGCAGGATACATTTTTTTTTTTCCCCAGTCCTTGATGTTTTGCCCTATTCTGGTCTTGAAAATCTTTCTTTCTGGGCTTTCATACCACACTTACTGTTTTTGTATCTGAGTTCATAGTTCTCCAAGACGTACAACTCAGCTGAGAAGTTCACTATATGGCACTATGAAAGTCCTCAGCTTTGAACTAAAAGCTTCAACAATGAGAAGTGGGGTGTATAGGTGCTCTGTGGAGGAGGAAGAGGTGCTTTTTTTGAATGCCTGGAACCCACTGAAATATTGCTCCTCCTTTTCTCCTGTGAAAGAGTGTCTAACACAAATTTTAGAAACTTACTCCATGTCAAAAAGAAAGAACATTTACTTGTGGATTCAGTCAGACTGTTGGCCAAGGTATCATATAGAAGAATAGCAAAAGGGGAATTCATGAGCTATATGAATCAGTAGATTATATAGCTTAAAAACCAACAAAGTGAAACCAGAAAGGCATATCCGTTTTTAGAACTGATTTTGAGGAAAAAGGATAGATTAATTTATTTTGCATTGAGTTCCAGCAAAGTAAAAGATGAAAGAGGTCTGTTAGCTATAGTGGATAAGAATAAGCTGATAGAAGAGTAAGAAAGTCTGAATCAGGTGTTCTGAAAATCTCCAAACATGGTATCTTCCCTCAGTAAAGGTAAAAAAAAAAAAAAAAAAGTTTTAAAGGAAAAAGCAAATGTAAAGCTGTAAGAGTACAGTAGTGTGCTGTTAGGAAATGAAGCAAGTCTAAGTAGATATAATTTTAAAATATCCCTGTCAAACATAAATTTTGTTTGAGGACCAAAATGTATAGAGAGTATTCTGAGGACATAAGTTTGCAGAATGCTTCTTTTAAGATAAATATTAACCTAGCCCTTGATCTCCTCTGTAGATTCTGTGAAATGTGAGGTATCTTTAATCTTTCTCCACCCAGCACCACCAGTTCACAGTGATAACCCATAGCACACGAACACCCGCTGCAGCCAGTACAAGAATACAGATATGACCAAATATGTTACAATGGAGGGGAGAATAAATCTGGGAATACTGCGTGTGTTCATTCTCCATGGCACAAAGCAGAAGTTGTTTTTAGTAGCGCTCACCTGTGTACTCAAGAGGACAGACGCAGTCGTACCTTCCCACGTGGTTCAGGCACGTTGCCCCATTCAGGCAGGGCTCTGAGACGCACTCATTCACCTCCAGGTCGCAGTGCTTGCCTTGGTAGCCGGGGACGCAGTAGCACGAGTACTCGCCGAGGCCATCCCTGCACAGGGCCCCGTTGTGGCACGGCTCGGAAACGCACTCGTCCAAATCCGTTTCGCAGAGGGTCCCCGTGTAGCCCGCGCCGCAAAGGCAGGTCGGGCCGGCCAGCCCGTTCTGGCAGGTGCCTCCGTGTTCGCAGGGGTTCGTGTCGCACGCGCCGGCGGCTGCCTCACACGTGCTGCCTTGGTAGCCAGCGGGGCACTCGCAGGTGAAACTGAGGTTTCCAGCAGAGCCCACGCAGGTGGCGTTGTGAAGGCAGGGGTTTGGGGAGCACGGGTCGTAGGTTTTGTTGCAGAGTTCCTCTACTGCGTCAACGGATGCGTCTGCGCAAGGACAGGGATCGTCCTCGTCGCCAGCAACGCACGTGGAGTTCTCTTGGCAAGAATTTGACAGGCACCTGGAATCATTTCTCACGCAAAATGACTCTAGAAAGGAAAAAGAAAAAAAAAAAGAAAGCAAGCTTCCACAGAGCTTGGGAGTAATGTAGAGAAAAAAAAGTAGAACCTAACCATAACTTTGTTTCAAAATAGTTCCAGGGGTGGGCTGTTGAGAAGAAATCAACACTGATAACTGCATGGAGGAGATTAATAAATATAAAACAAAGATCACTATCAAAATATGAGAGGCTGTGATTCTTGCCTCTTCCAACACCTGTGGTCTGTCCAGGTTGCTAATTGGTTGCTTAACACTAACAACACTGTTGCAGATATATCTGGTGAACAGAGACAAACAATGACATGGAGTGTATTTAGGGGGTTTTAAGGCAGTGTCTTTTTATTAGAGCAAGGTGTTGAATCCCTTTAGTACTAGTTTGGGTTCTGGTGTGATGTGTTGGAAGTTGGTGTTATTGGAGTTTGACAAAACTGAATGACTCGGGTGTAGTTTGAGTTCAAATGATCTAACCCATTACACCCTTGGATTTTATTTTTGACTTCTTGATTAGAACAGTAATTTAACATCTATATAGCACTATACAGTAGTACAAAGAATCTCTCAAATGCCTGAGATACAAAATAGATACTTCTTTGCCGTCTGAGTCCTATAAGGCTGGAAGGCCATGGTGAAAACGCTGTAAATGTTTCCTCCCCACACCTCCAGGACCTGAGAATAAAGGGGAACTTGGAGTTGCCTTGCTGCTGTGCAGACTAGCAATAATTACAGCGAGTTCTGCCTTCCCAGGCCAGGGGCAGGAACCTGCTGCCAGCGTTGTCCATAACCCATAACTGGGAAATGCTAATACAGTTACAGATATTCCTTACAGTCAAAGAAAACAAGAACTTTGACATGAAACTGTATGATTTCTATCATAATTGACATGTCAGCATTCAGCTGAAGCTATGAGTCCATGCAAAGTCGGCATAAACTACTACTAATATCTACTAAAACTACTACTACCACCAAGCAGTGGCAGAGAAGGTGCCAAATACTGAGCACCTGAGGTAGGTGAATTGCTGTGGGCTGAATCTTTCCAGCACAGCTACGCTGCCCACCACGTCAAGTGAGCAAGATTAAAGCTTGAATATGTCAGTATGTGCTGTAATCTGCTCTCCCATTTGCAACACAGATATCGGTGAGTGAAGAGTGCAGGAGGGTTCTAGTGATCACTATCATCATCTCCTCATAATGTCACGCGGCTTCTGTCATGATATCATATTGTATCTAGTGTGGGTCAGTGGAAATGGTGCTAATTACCAGTACACTTCCTGCAGCACAAAACAGGAGCTTTGTCAGACACATCCTGATTCAAGGGTGCTGGAGATGGTAAGATCCAAAGAGATGACTGCAAACACGGAGTGTAGAGGCTAAATTTATGAATGTTTGGGAGGTGTCAGTGGAAGAAATCCTGACCTTGCTTGCAAATAGTTTGCTAGTGCAATGAAAGAGCAGCAGATCAAGTCTCATAAGCAGTGATTGCCCATGAATGGAGAGAAGCAAGGCAAGGGGTTATTTACTAATACAAACCACCTAGAAGAGAGGGAAGATATAAATACTGATTTAGAGCCAAACCCATGTATAGCATTTTAATTTGTGCCAATCAGTCTGGAAAAGTATAGTGAGTAGAGTTTTATCCAATATATTTTTTATTTTTATTTTGCAACTGATTTTCCCCATATTATTAAAAAAAAAAATCCCCTACCCTGTAGTGAACTTTTGAATACCACCGCACATCTCCAGTGATTGTTTTGTGGCATTCCTTAAAATATATGAGCAGTAAAACTGTAAACAAATATTCTGCATACCACTAGAGGAAAAAATTTATGTTTGTATCACAGGAAAGAAAATTCAGTTATATTTTGGCTGAGAGTTTATGAAATAAAGCAGAACATTTTCTTCCAGAAAGAAGGTAATGATTCAGAAGGGAAAGATTCATGTGGGCTGGAGAATGAAAGTTATATTAAACAATCTGTGAGTTTTCAGAATGTCCCATTTTCTTCTTTTATTTTTTACATTTATTTTGGGGTATAAAAAGTGTAGGTTTCTTCTATTAAATGAACATGAAAATGAATGGCAGAATGGTGTTTGCTTGTGCAAATGGGCTATTGTTGATGAACTGAACTTTTCAGAAAAAGTCAGATCAATTTCTTTCCAGTTTTTGGAATGGAGAGTCAGGAGAGTGGACCCAATAGAAAAGGAGAGGAGTGTTGAAAGGGAAGGAACATGCAGAGACACTTATCAATAACTGGAGCTTGATCGGTGCTGATAAAGTTCTGGGACAGAATCATGGCCAACTGGGAAACTGCAAAACTAGGATGGATCAGCTGAGAAAAAGTGAGTTGTGCTTCCTTCTTGCGGCTTCTGAGCAGAATGCACAGAGCCACAGAACAGCTGAGGTTGGAGAGGACTTGTGGAGCTCATCTCGTGCAGCTCCCCTGCTCAGACAGTGTCACCTAAACCAGATCACCCAGGACCGTGTCCAGGTGACAGGTACCCATGAGCTATCCTGCCTCTGCAAACAAAAAGCACCAATCTGAATAAACCTGGTGGCTGTAAATGTGTACGTTCATTGTGTGAAGTACCTAGTTAATATTTGTTCAAGTAAGTTGAATGGAGAGGGATGTAGTAGCGTAGACAGCAACAGTGATGTTATGATTTAAAAGAGATCAGCAATGGTCTTAACAATTATATAAAAATATGATTTCTTTGTTGTTTTGCAAGATACCTCTAAATTAGTTAACTTTTGAAACAACCTTCTCTCACCTGTTAACATTTAGTTTTGCACTGAGAGCAAATACTGCATCTCTACGCTATGTCATTTCCCAGCTCACAGCACTTAATGAATTCAAAATTCAATGTAACAGATGGACCATGGGAGTAGATGACTTGCTCCACAGTCAACAGTATCACCAACTTCTTATCAGCACTCTCTTAGGTTTGTTCTAATAACTCACCTTACATATATGTGCATATTAGCCATGCATTTAGTTTCTTTTCTTTACCCTGGATAATCAAAAATTGACTGTAATCTATTTTACTTAATCTAATATGAAATCTACTAGTTAGAGTTAAAAAGAGGTAGACTAAGTTCTTTAGGAAACTTTTCAGCTCACATTTTTTTGGGGATTGAGCAACTTTAAATAGCTTGCCTTTCACACTGTCTACCTGCTGATAATTCATAAAAATGTGAAGAAATTAGGCTATGATTAAATTATAACTGGGCCTAAATACTGTGTAAATTACTGTGTAAACTGCAACAGGTCAATTATTCCAGTATTTTTTGAGTAGAACCACTATGATATGAGAGACAATTTAGTTAATTACTGTTGTCCCTTCAGAGTTAATTTGCACGCAGCAGGTCAATATGTTGTAATGACTGAGTGTGAGAAAGGTGAAAAAAATCACCTTTTTGTAGTTCTGATGGCAACACATGAGCTTGGCGCGTGGGTACTTAGAAAGTTTCAGAGGTCACTGAGGCATTAATAGAGGGCACAAATGAGAGAAAAAGAAACATAGAGCATAGTCAGCAGTGTAGGCAAGGAGTTTGTCTTCAAAGTGACACCACAGTGGGGAAAATAAGAAACAACGGGCCTTTCTTGGAATCTTTTAAAACTCGTATCTTAACTCAAACTTTTCTTGCTTTTGTAAAACAAATTTCTTAGGCAGAAATTGCTGATGGACAATTCAATGCAAATGTATTTGTTCCGGTAGTACCTGGACAATGTTCTTTGATTTGGTTTTGAAGTTTACAGCAAAACACTGAGGGACTTCTGGAGTTTAATCTTCATTTCCCATGCACTGTGCCACGGGTTTACTATTCTTCAGTATTGTTGGGAGTTTAACTTTTGGCAACATTGTGTAGGGATAACCTGAAAAGGCCTCGTGTTCTAGCTCAGATACACACAGGAGTCATTGTCATTCTGAACAAATTAAGATCACTTAAGCAGTGACTTCTTCTGACAGAGACTCTTAAAATTTGTATTTAACGTTAAAAACATTGCAACAAAATGCTGATCACTTTGGATTTACACTGACTGACATCTGAAGTGATTATCAGTCTCTTTATAAACATTAGTACATTAATCTAATTATCGTAGCAATTAGTGACAAGCATTTTACCCCATGGTTACATCCTTTTGAGATAGATGAGATGTTTGCAGTATATTCAGAAGATTCGTGTTAGACTTGCCCAGGGTTTTCTCTGCAAAATTCTTTGCAGTAAAGCTTGCCACCTACCGTAAAATCATCAGTACTACTACAAATATGTCCGTAGTCTAGAGAGGGCTGGCACAAACTATTGCATTTAACTAACAGACAAATCCAGACAAACAGACTCAGTTGGATAAGCTTATTAAGGTATCTTGAGATGATTGAGTAACTGAGATTATGTAACTAATCAGCACTAAAAATGCACGATTTTGGTCTAGTGATGACTTCTTAGCCACTGAGAACTGCAGTGATGCAGTGATGCAAAACAATATTGATTATGATGCTGAAAGTGCATGGCAATGACAATGTATGAGGGCAAAATTATTTCAGTGGTAAAGTTAACATAAACAGGGCAGGAGTCTGAATGGGCCAAGGCAATTTGGCACAACTGTTCCGACGAGAAGATTCGTGACCCTCAGTAAAGCAAGTATGTTGAAGTGCTCACCCTCACATCTTTCTTAATTGAAAATTCTGAGAATTTCTTCTAGATTCAGTTTGACTTGGAGAGATATTCATTAGGCTGTAAAAATACACTGATAAAATCAAAAGTAAGCCAAATTGGTGATCCCCAATTTTAAGAATATGCTCAGCAATCTTCTTTAGCCACTCAAAGGCCATAGACAAACCCTAGCAACCTTTGTTGGGCTGTTTTTGATAGAAATGTTCTTCAGCAAAGACTGCTCTTTCTGAGCATAATTCCTCCCAGAAGTTGCTGGAATATCATAATCAGCAGAGAGATTTTAAATGAAATTTCCGTTACCACTAATGACGTTACTGTGACCTTGAGTCCTCTTGAATTTGTTCATGCCTGGACTTGGCTAATCACTGCAGAACCTGCAGGCTGCCTGTAATTGTAATGCTATTCCTCAAATGTGCCTTTTCTTCCTGAAGGAGGACCCCGAGCTTTACAGAAGCTCCAACATTAACAGCTTCAGGGTCGCTTTACATAACCTGCAGCGATTTTTCTGACCTTCTTAACAAAGGTAGTATATTTTCTAGAAAGGGAGAAATCTTTCTACTGGAAGAGAACTACCTTCTTGATAGCAATATAGCCATCAACATTGACAAATGTACTGTGCTGTGGGAAAGGCTTTTTTTCTTTGTTCTTTTTAACAGAAAGCTCTTATTGCACTTTTTTTCCTTGTTTTTTTTTTTTGTGTTTGTTTTTTGATTAAAACTAGCCAGCTACACCAACTAATAAAGGTAATACAGGTGCAAGTCTAGAATTTGAAAATTAAGCTTTAAAGTATTTGCTAAGGAAACAGTGATCAAATTAAAAATCAAGAAAAAAAAATTATGTCTTCTGTTGATGCAGCAACAGCACACAGCATTTGTTCACAGGCTTGCAATAGTGTTACATTATAATAAAATAATTTCACTAGAGAAATGATGATGTAACATATTCCCAAGGACTCAAATATAGCCCTATGTCTGGAGTAGGAAGTCAGAACCTTAAGTGCTTGTGTTCATTTATTGTCTAAAATTTGCCCCTGAGAAGCTAAAGCAAGTGTGTGAATCTGTGTCACTGAAATATCAAGCCCTGTGACTTCAGCGAGATCTTGAAATAATTAGCATTTAACTGGAAATATTTGAGTATTGCCCAAGGCGTTTAGTGCTACCTCGAAGAATGGTTGGCTTTGGTGTAACTAGGCATATCTCAGTTTATCTGCAGTGCACCATGACACAGAAGATACAGTTCATCACTATGACAATAACTTCCTTGCAAAGACAGCCTTGGAAAGTTGTGGGTGTGCATATATATTCAATCTTGAAATGCTCCTTGATGTATCTTGAAGAACCAGGGAAGAGATGGGCACAGCTGCATAATCTACAGTGACAGGAATTGGGATCAGATACCTTCACCGTGGACTGAAAGGAAGAGATGCCATGTGTGGATCAGCTTTTGGCAGACGGGAAAGAGAAGGACATAAGAACATGCCATTCAGGATTAAGCAGAGCCAGGTAAGGGGCTATTTTAGCTCTCAAAATACCTTTTCCATTCAGATTCTCTGTGAATAGATCATTTCAGTTTTTCCACACAGTTTTGATTTCCAGGCTGAAGACTCAAGCTTCCTAAATCTTGAGCTAATGCTACTTTATTCCCTCCCTGCCCATCTCCCATACCTATTTGTGTATTGCACCTTTCATTCTAATTTCACTCTTCACTCCTCTGCTTTTCCACATCGCCCCAGTGATTTAATGTAATGAGCGTTTTATGGTAACTGTGGTGTCATTTCTCCTTCCCAACCTTCAGCTGGAATGGAAGTATCACTCCCTAAGACCTGGCCAGCTCCATACAGAGTTTGGAATTACTTGCTTGATCTGCTTAATGTACTTGGGGAGCTATAAACATGCTCCTGACAAACAAGCAAGCGTTTCTCACTGTGGCTACACGCACCGTGGTCATCAGGGGTTAATCCCGAATCCTTTTACTTCACTTGTATGTCCAAAACATCTGAACGTGTTGTTATAGAAACCACTTTCGGAGTTTAAATCTTGAATCAAGATTATTGCCATAGTAACCACTGCCACACACAGACACAAAAGAATAAAAAAGAGTGGCCGTTACTCAAAATATTCTGCTTCTACTGAAAAGGACAATTTTTTTTTTCTCAAACATATTTGTATTGTCAGAAACAAGCACAGTAAATTAGCTACATATTTACTGAGGCAGGAGCACTGTGTACGGTATATTAGCATAGCAACTGAATCGCATTGCAGTTTTAAATGTTGTTTAGGAAACACTTAACAATCAAAACTATATGTCAGTCAAATTAAGGAACTGGTTGTGCCATTTCATTATTCTCTGATCACTTCAGCAATCTCAGGCTAATTTGATGCTATTCCCCACACTGAAGTTGCAGTTTGGTGTCACTTGCTGTCATTTTACCTTTGTGCTGCCCCAGGTTTCCGTATCCTGGGAGCACCCCCAGCAAGAACGCTCACAGACACCGTTACTGATGATAAATATTGCTAAATTCAGCAACCAGCTGACAGGCTGTCCTACAAAACTGTCACCCCGTGCCTGCAGATCAAGCCCCCACGAAGAGCGCTAGCTCCAAGGCGCTCGCTTGGCAGACACGCTCACCTCATTCAAGAGTGATGGAAAATGATGGGAATTGGTGCAGTTCATTAATTTGTGATGTGTGTTGTCAGCAGTGGACACCTCAAAAACACCTCAGAAGCCTCAGAAGCGAGGTAAATGCTTTCTTCTCCTAATCCCCTTTCACTTCTCTACCTTGTTTCACTGCAGTGAATACTCGGCAGCTCTCGCTTCACTTTGCATTATACATATATTATACATACACTGATTCCTCCTATGAAATGCCTACTTCTGTATATGCTCTATTTCAAAGTAATTTTTCACTTTAATAGTTTCAAAATATACCTGCACATCCTTATCTTCTAAGTCTGGAGAACAGTAAAAGCATGAACATAACTAGGTGTTGCATCCTCCCTATTTAAAAGCGATGAAAATTCCTTTTAATTGAATTCATGCAATAGGGGTGTTCTTGAAACACTAGAATAGGATTTTCCCATACAGAAACATTGGATGATGAATGGAAAATTGATTCTGGACAACTATATACAGAGGTGGGAATCTGAGCTCTTCTCTCAGTGTCTCAGATGCAAAGAACATGGATAATATTTGTGTTCAAAATTTGAAACAATTTGATGTGATCTTTTTTTATTATTCTGTAGGTTAAAGATCTTTATTCCAAGGACTCAATTGATACCTTTTTTGCCCTCACTGCTCTTGAAGCTCCACTCAAAGTGGGTACGTCCCCAGCATATAACACGTGTATCTTGCATACAAGGATCTCTCCTCTGAGATGAGAATTTTGTAAAAATGAAGAGATTTCAGATGTGAAAACTTAGGTGTTTTAGCAAGGGGGTAAAATTGTCAGAGTCATCTCCTATACTATAAAATTTTATCATGCCTTGCCTGCCACTGGAGAGATTTTCAGCAAGTCTAAATGGACTTGTCCAGGGCACCTTGACAAAGACAAGTGGATTTGTAAAATCATTTGCAAGGGCTGGGTCCTGTCTTGTCCCCAAGAATTCCAAAGATGGCAGCAAGGCTTTTAAAATTAATAGAAGCCTAATCTGGCATTGCCAAACCTGCCATGTTAACCCACTGACTGAGGGGTGCAAATGCTGCTGTGAACAGTGGAGAAAAATACATGAAAGCAGCAATGCTTGCTCTGAAATACAGCAAAATGCTAATACAGGTGGTAAGAATGCAGGCCAAAATGTACATCTAGGAAGCAGAGACACACGAAGCGACGAGGGAAACGTGGACAGAGCCCAGCAGGGCTGTGGAAAGATGAAATCATGATCTCACTTCTTTCCATCGGTGGAGGGATTTTCAGAAATACAGTGGGAGAAACTGTCAGTCCGTGAGTTTGGGTGAAATCCAGTTGCTCTTGGCTGTTGCTGAATAATGGGAATCAGGGTGTAAATGAGCTGTTCCCTCGCGCAGAGGCCAGAGCTCTCCTTGTGAGACACGCGGTCTCACAGCTCCTCTGGAGTCTGGAAGCAATTTGCGGCATTTTGCCTCTGTGTAAGAGAGAGGCTTCCTGCTCCCGTTGTGTTCCTGGCTCCCACTGAGCTCCGCAAGGAACCTGATCTGGGAGACCCTGCCTCTCGCAGAGATGAACCACTGCCGCTCAGTGCTCCTTAGATTTTATTTATGTCGGAACATGCGAGGAGCTGTACTACCACCCACCAACACGGGAAAGAAGGGGCCAGAAGGGCTGCCAATTGCTGCTAACTCTTTGATCTGATCTTGGAGTGCAGGGGCTGAAAATTGAGTACAAAACTGACTTTAGGTCCAAATTTTATGTCCATTTATTGTTCACTTTTGAAAACCATGGGAAGGCATGCTCTTAACTACACTCTGTCTTTGGCACTATTGCCTACTTCACTTCTTCCTTCCTCTAAATATGAAAATGACCTACTACTGTGATGCTAATATAAAGTATATAAAGGTGTGATGATTTTTAAAATATAGCCACAAATAACTCCATACAGTAATAACGCAAATGCTCTAAAGCTGATGCAGGTGTGATTTTTTTTTCCAAGTCAAAAACAGGCTTAAAACCCTGATTATTAAAAATGCATCAAACCAATCTGTAACATGGAGTAAGAATTTCCCTTCTGGTGAGTGATACTTTCATCTCCACTGTGCTAATCACAGACTTCAGAAAATTTATTAATAATTCTGAACCCCTTATTAATTATGGTTAATTTTAGTTTCAAGAAATTCTGAATATGCTCATTAGTCAAGTGTATTACACTAGTGGATCATAAGGAAAAATATTGTCAGGACTTCTGCTTCAACATAATCTTGTTTTTATAGTATTCAGAAAACCAGAAGGTGCCATCAAAGAATATTATATCATATGCATCATACCCTTCTGCACAACTTAACCTTTAGCAGCAAATCATATTTAGAAAATGGAATGTTTTAAGGTAGTAGAACAGGGGAGAAAATCATGACAGAATGCATAAGGGTTTTCATAGATCTGTTCCTTTTTCCAGCTGGCTTGCTGTGCTGTGCTTTGAAGTTCGTAAGGAAATGAATGTTTTAAAGTTTCTAGGTGTAAAGCTGTGTACTGATGTGTGCAGATGTTGAGGAAGGATGGAGATTGCCTCCAAAAGGGTCTTAGTAACACAGCTGTGAACTACATTTTGCTCAAGCCAATGAAATGAAATAGAACAGCAATGTCAGATCCAATTTTTGACTAGCCTCACCCTGAAGTGCGCAGCCATGGGGAGGCAGGCTGTCCCTCCAGGCTCACTGAGACTCTTGTTTCTGACACAATTTCAGTTTCAGACCAAGTCGCAGTACCTTGCTCTTGCTTGTACCAGCCCCTTCAGTTATTTACTTTAAAAATTCTTTTCCATAGAAATCATCTGGGATTCGTTGTCTGCATGAGCTAATTACCAACGGGGATTTAGAGATTGCTTGGAAGAAGTCCTAGTCCCTATACTTTGGGATAGGCTGGAATTGAAGAGGCGAACTGGCACAACTGGTATCTGCTTACTCCTTCTCTGAGCTCTTGTGCAGGAGAAGCTACTAATTACCAACAAGGGCCAAGAGCCTAACACTGAGATTGGAGAACATCAACACTGTCACCAGGATCTGCATCTGTTGGGTGATCTCTGCTGACCTCATACAGGTAAATATAACGCAAGGAAATGCCAGGTTAATCTCAGTCGATAGGTGACCAAGCTTTTCTCTGCAGGTCATATCTTTTCAAGTTTTATGAGGACTTGAACAGCGTTTGGGAAGCTATTTACATGCAGAGAGATATTGCTCCCTCTGCAAGGAAGGTTGCTAGGAAATTCAGATTTGCTAAGTCCCAAATTAGACACTTACCATTCTGTTCAAATCACAGAGCTGGCGTTATTACACATGGTTATTTATGCAGGTCATTTGTCTGCCTTTCATTTTGCTACAGAACATGATGGCTAGTCTGTGAGATGGCCTTCACAGCAAAAGGTCTTGAGCTTGTGACACGGCCAGGCTGGGCTGGCCTCATAGACCTCCTGCACTCTTCAGCCCAGGCATATTTTTGTGTCACAGAGCTTGTCGGACTGACCGAGTCACGTGGTGACTTTCTCAGTGGAGGTAAGGCAGTCCTTGCCTTGCTCTGCTAAGGGGTGGTAACTTTCTTTCCCTGCCTCCTAATGATAACAGAAAAAAATAAAAAAGAATTTCTGTAGAGTGGAGCCATTCCATCTAACTAGGAAAGTTGAAACAATCCTCACACATTTCCTAGATTCTGTGATTAGGTGAGTCAAGAGGAAAGAAATACTCCATTATGGCAGGAGTAATGCCAGGAGTATCTGATAGGTCATTTACGTATTTTTCCCTCATTCTTTGCCTGTAACGTGTCCTTTGAGAAGTGACCTGGCCCAGAGGAATGGCAAGAATAGGAACCGAAAGGCTGCTCTATAGTTAGGGATGCCTTTCTCTGAAAGATGCAGGACGCTTCATGGTGTACGTAAAGCACAAAACAGAACATTCGCCAGTATCAGTGCATGCCCAGAAGCCTTTCGTGGGAACACTCTAAGTAATAAGCCTCTCATATAAGAGGAATATCACTAAAAGACAATTTGTTTCAATGAGCCTAATGTGATGCTACGCTTTAGAATTAAAACGTTTGCCACTAGGGCATATCTCCTGTAAACAGGTAACTATAGCAAGCCTTCAAAATGAGGACAGTAAAAGCTCTGCTACTCAATGATACAAAATTTAAAAGCATGACTAAATAAATACTATCCAGTTGTAATCAGTGTAGTAGTGTCATTTAAAAAAAATACTGTTAATATTTTCTTTTAATTTCTCCCCTGAGAAAACTGATTGTTTCATCTAATTATATGAGAGATTTGAACCCCTTGTCACTCCTTCCTTTCCTAATTCTGTTTTGTCTTATTTCTCTTCCACTTACTCTCCTTCTTCCCACCCCCAAAAAAGCCCCACAGAATACATTGAAGAGTTATCAGTACTTAACACCTGAGGATTCTCCAATTTTCTCCTAGGATCACATTTCCTTTGATCTTTGGTGTTATTAATTATGGATAGATGTGGACAGAACAAGTCATTTTGTTACTGTGCTACTAAAACAGTGTCTGACTTATGAGGAATGAACTATCTTACTTAATTAGAGGTTCAGCTGTGGTATCTTCTCAAGACAATTTGGGATTGATTTGACCATGGCAATCTGCTGTAATAAATTTAATTCCATTAATGATCAAGGGAGCTTGTAGGCATAATACTGCAGAACTGTTAAAATATTTGTCCTTCAGCTTACCAGAGAAATTGAAGCATCACATCTGCAATGTGGCATGGAGGCTATGGATTATGTTAGAAAAAATGGTTGCACTTATGTAGAGTCCTCTCCTTTGTGCTCTGGCTCTATCTTAAGTGCACCCGGCCCTGTATTTTCAGTGATCATTTTCACTGAAGATTTCATTTTTCAAGTGATCTATGGCAGCCGCATTTGAAGTTCAGTTTTTTCTTTGGATAAATGGGAACTTTCAGACTGATTTTCTCTTTATTCTGTTTTCGACAGAAAGCGAGCTTGGATTATCCTGATTTAATATATGACGATAACCATAAAATTAATTAGATGAGCATCAGTTTGTAAGCTATGTGCTCAGCTTCTTCTTAGTATCATATGCTCAAAATTAGATATACTGATTTGTTTTGCTAGGAGGTTACACATTTAAGATACTCTAATATCTAATTACTATGATTGTTATACTTATTAAACACTAAACATTGGTTAAATATTGCAAGTAAATACAGAAGAATTACCTATCTAAGAAATAAAACTTTAAAATTAGGAGTCGTCTTAATTCATTCCCCTCAGTCACTAACCCATAGTAACTTTGTAATCATATATTATGGGCACATATGGTGGTTGTTTAAAACAAATTTAACACTAATATGTTAAGAAAGCTTCCTCTAAAGCAAATGCTCCGGTCATACTACTGTATTAATCATTTATTAACCAGCTCCTGAACTCAAGTCTCACCTTCCAAAATCCCTCTTCAAGTTCACAACTTGCTTTGATTCCATATACACACATTTTTATTCAGTATCAACAAACATTACATGTTTTAACTGAGTGAGCTTTGTTTCTCCAAGTTCTGGTATGGCAGGAAAGTTTCTGAATATTTTTATTCACCTTGCAATCCTCAGTATCTATGCCAGAGATACATATGTTCCATGTACAGCATTCCCAAACTACATTTGGGAAAGGAGAAAGTTCAGTTCACGAATCACGGGGCCCTGTTCCTGCTGGGGTTAAGAACGGAGCCAGCTGCGAGTTGACGGGTGNACCTTGCAATCCTCAGTATCTATGCCAGAGATACATATGTTCCATGTACAGCATTCCCAAACTACACTTGGAAAAGGAGAAAGTTCACGAATCACGAATCACGGGCCCCTGTTCCTGCTGGAGTTAAGAACGGAGCCAGCTGCGAGCTGACGGGTGCTCATCTGCCAGCAGGTTACAGATTAGCTCCTCAGCTCCCGAGAGCCTCCTTGGCTCCTTAGGAAGCTGGTGGTGGGAGCTAAGGTTCCTTCCAGCTCTGGAGCCCGGCCCCACGCTAAATGGTGCAGGTGCCCCTTGCCAGCCTGGCCTTGCAATTTGGGGCACTTCAGAGAAGGACCTTTTCCTTGCAGAGCGCTTCAGTACCGGTCACCAGGTCAACCTGCTGCGCCTTGGGTTGGGGCAGTTGGCCTAGGCTGCCTCGGGCAACTGGGTGCCGCTGGAACAGGGGAGCTCTCCTGCTGCTCCTCCTGCTGAGGACTGAACCAAGACATGGGGCTTCTCTGACAAAGGCCAGAGGCTCTGCGGAAAAGGGAAGGAGTCCGGGCCCTCCTCGCCCCCTCATGAACCTGGGGACAAGAGAGGAGGAGCTGCGGGAGTGGTGCTGGAGAGGCTCTGCTGCACCCTCTGGAGAGCTCTGCGTGCTGCCCTGCAGGGAGCCCCCGATGAGCTCCCTCCTGGCGTGGGGTGGATGTGCGTTCACTGCATTCCTCAGGTAAGAGGCTGGCTGTATGCATGAACATATGGTAGAAGAAGTTGTGTATAGTGGTTAGAATACCTCGGCATCCTTCTAAGTATCAAAAATTCCTGAGTGCTAGAAATGGACTGAGATTTTTTTTTTTTCTCCTTGGGGGGGGAAAAGAAGTCATTCCAAC
>VWPW01021630.1:57184-76965 GCA_013389825.1 Crypturellus undulatus | reverse complement strand
CTCATAGGATATGCCCTAATGTAGTCCTCCAAATAATCTAAACCTCTTTTCTCCATTTACTTATCTTTCCTGCAAACCCATTTTTTACATTCTCCTACATTTAGGATAAGAATTAAAGTGAATCATTCTTTAACTTCTGCATTTCAGGGACAGAAAGAACCTTTGATGGTCCTATACATCTTCCTACTATTCTGCAGTTCTGACTTCATCTTGGACATGGCAGTGCCTTTCCCTCAGCTTCCTCTCTCACTGTCATTGCCACTTCTCCATGTGAATGAGCCTTTTGCCCCGGCTATACCTCAGCTATCCATAAGGCCAGCTATGGAAAATGAGGAGGGTGCTGGAGAACTTAGCATTTCAATTGAATTGCCTCTGATGTGGCCCATAATCAATATTTACAGAGTGTGCATGTAAATCAGTTAACTCTTCTTCCTTACAAAACTGACTCACCAATGGGTTGAGGTGGGATGTTTAGCATTGTGTGCTCCAGATATTCACAAAAATTCATTTAGGAGGCCCCTGCGGAGATGCCTGTATAAATAACACAGATGGGTGCAGGCAGAAATCCTTTCCCACAGTTTGAGACCATGCTGATCCAGGTGCTATTTAGCAGTATTAGCACAACCCAGTGCCTGAACTAATATATTCTACCTCTCAACATGAGCTTGGGCTCACCATGGTGCTAACCCAGCTCCATCATTTCTGCACATAAGGTGGCTGATGTCCAAGCAGCAGCAGTGTGACACATATCAGTTCCGACGTGCTCTCACGGGCTCCTTTTCTTACTTTTAAGAGGTTGCTGAGTTCCTTTGCAGACATTTTTGTTGAAAACAAACACCAATTGAGGCTTTCAGTGGTGTGGACACTAGACTACACGCAGATTCCTGCACACTTAAGCCGTAGCAAGGCTTCTTTTTAAGCACAAACAAAATGTCACAAAGCTCTAACTTTGCTTGCTTATCAAAACACATGTGAAGCTACTGCTGTATGTAGATGGCTTTTCAAGGCTAGAATTTGAGAGTTTGGGCATTTCTGCTGTAATTCATCTATTAATACAGGTCATTTAAGTTTTAGCTGCTTACAGGGGGATGGCTGTCTACCTTTCTAAATCTTTGCTTAGGCTTCCTGTCAAATTATGTTGTTTGCCAAGTCCTCTAACTTGTGTTTAAGGAAGAGAGGTATTACAGTCAAATTCAGAGCTAGGGCCTGCCTTTGGGACGGAGTAGTGAAGTGCTCTGTACGGTTCCTGTTAGAGACCGAGAACAGGAATTGTCAAGGGAAGAGTGTGACTGATGTGTAAGGATTTTATGTACTGTTGAATGGCAGCTGGAAGCTTGAATGTGAATTAGAGTAACATTAAACTGCATCAGAGAGCAGACTGCCTTTGGTAGTCCCAGAACACAGAAGCCACAACAGTGACCCTCAGAAACCGAAGGAAAAGGAAATTTCAGGCACTTGTGTCCATGGCGGAGCACTGAGGTTAGGCCATGCAGGTTTGTTTACCCACAGCCTTAACCTGAATCACTGTGATTGTGGGCTCTTTGCAGGAATACAGTCCCCTTAATGTAGTCTCCTTAATGAAGGAAAGATTCAGGGAATCCGTTTCCAGCGTGCAAGCAGAAGAGCAAGAACAGCAGTCTGGATTTTAAGTTTCTCCCCAGGCATCCACTGGAGTCACAGTTATCCAAGGGCGGCTTCTGACAACAAGCAAGATCTGCTACTGACTGCCCCTCAGCTCTCAGAGCGGGCATGCTGTACACAGCTGGTTAGCAACTCCTGCCCCTTTCTACCCCCAGAAATCCTTGCCCCCAGAAATATTCTGATCCTTGTCCCCACTGATAGGACTTGGGGCAGGCAGAAGCTGCCCTGACCCTGAAGCTGCAGCAGCAACCGCAGAACCGCTCTGTTGATGCCTGGAGAGGAACGTGTTTCGCTGGAGCCCGGAGCCGTCCCCTCGAGCTCCGGTCCCAGCTGCTTGGTCCGTGTCACAGCGCTTCAGCTGCCTGCACAGAAGCGTTGTCCACCGCAGTATTTGTCAAAAGATGAAGCAACTTTTTGTTGACCCATTTTGCGAGTGAGTAAAATATAATCAATATAAAGTAAATAGAAAAGTCTAATTGCAAAAATGTCTCCCCTCTCGTTCCCCCCTGCCCAGTTTGCTGGACTGAGAGGTGTTTGCTGATTATTTTGTACTGTGAATAATTGAGAAAATGGAAAAGTACAAGATGATCTGATTGATGAAACATGCTTGTCCATAAAACCAATAAATTAATCTAGTATCAATTTAGAAAATAATACATGTGATTTATCTGCTTGCTACCTGCTGACTGTGACTATAGATGAGTTAATTAATTAGGTTTTAAGGCTCCCCTAAGAAAACAGAGGTTTTTTTATTTTTCTGTTTTTTTTTCTTTTGGAACCAAGTACAAAAAGCAAAGGAAATAGTGAAGGATGCCTAGAGATTGAGAAATTCTCTTTTTTTTAATGTCAAAAAGTGAATAAAAAAGATATTATATACACACATATAAAACAAGAAGTATCTTTGAGAGGCATCTGGCTCCAAACCCCTATCAGCAATGGGATCAAAGGGACTTAGGTTGTTATCACTCAAAATGATTTGACCTTAATATCTGGAAACCAACTACATCATTTCTTGCACAAGGTCTATTGATCCCCAGCATAAGAAGTGCTGGTAGTGCAGGGGTGCTTATTTAAAACCCAAGAAACTGAAAATCAAGAGTAGCTACTCGATGTCTCAAAGAATCAGAGTGAATTATTTTCTAACTTAAATTTATATAACAATTCTGTGCATAATGCAAGAACTGAAAGAAAATTATCCTTACAATTAGGAAAGTCCCATTAATGTTTCGTTTAAACCTTCCCTACTGCCTATAAAGCCTCTTAGTTTGTAATATCTACCCTGCTGAAGGTCACAGAGGACAACGCATCACGTTGTCATCCTTGATTGCCGTTTTCTTTTACATAGTTAAGACTGTAATCATGTCCTCCCTCAGGCCTCTCTTTCCTTGGCCCTTCATCACAGGTCGCATCTTTCTAAACAGGTCGCATTTTTCCTATCGCTCTCCAGCTTTTCTCTAATTGCCTATCTCTTTCTCACAGTAATACTCAAAAGTGGATATAGTCAGCACCGAATAGTGGACTGATTGGTCTCCTGTCTCTTGCATGCTAGATTCCTGCCATATTTCTGTATTACAGAACAGTATTTGCCTTTTCACGTAGTTTTTTCAAGATGTGACTGATTTGGCTGTCAATATTTGAGCATTTTCTAAATAGCCCTACTTTTTTTCTAAGTTTCTTCCTGAATAGAGGAAAAGGTGTATGGAATTGCAAAGGGAGGGGACCTCCTAGGTACCTAGTTCACCAGAAGTGACTTCTTTGTCTACAAAATGTAAGGCCGTGCTTTATATTTTCAGGATTTCTTTTGTTTCCAGTTATGGAGGCATTATCCATAATAAGATATATACATTAAAAGAGGGGTAAAAGGTAGGGTGGGGAAGAGACCTTATGCATGACTCAAGAAGCTGCTGCTCTAAGCTCACTTAGGGCAAGCATCTGAAAGCTGCGGTGTTTCATTTAGGATGTGGTGTGGACGCAGTGTGTGCCAGGTAGCACAGAGGGAAGGTCGTAGCACTCCTCCTGTGAGCAGTGCTTAGCACTGGCAGCCCCCAGCTGACTAATGAGGCTCTGCTGAAGCCCCGTATCTGTTACGAGCTCATCAGATGTTCCTGGTAACAGTGCTGTGCTGGGAAGCTCCTTGCATCAGCTGAGTGTGCGCGGGGGACAAGTGGCATGGGCAAAGCCACAAATCTCTTCATAAGCAGAGCTTTATTCCTAGCACAGTAATTATGCGTTAATTAGAAGTTTAGTGAGTAATGGGAACAGTTGCAAGACATTAAAAGTGCTTGTCCATGGGGAAAAATTCCACAGTGGCAGCATCCCGGAGAGGTGGAAAAGGAGTGCAAATACAGCTCAGAGGGTTTGTTCACAACAGCAAACCCAACAGAAGTTTACTCTAATAGTAATTCCAAATAAAATTTCAGTTCTTAATTTATGCACATTTTGGGTATATATTATGAAGTCAATAATAATGAGAGGTAATGTGGCCTCAGACAAACTCCAGTCTAAAACCATTCACTGAATCTGTCTCAAAGTCTTTGCCCTGTTAGGTTAAGTTGTTAGTTAGGTTGAAGTAGTTCTCCTTTTCTCACCTGCAAAGTATTTTAATTTTATTGCATCTGCTATAAAAATAGTAACTCTGTTATAAAATGGTTGTTCTACCAGTTCTATGGGATGCCTCTCAACCTACTTACACCAATATTCACTTCTGAGTGTTCACGAGCTGGAAAACCTGTTACTAGCAGGTATGTTTTAGGAAAAGTTATTTATTTCCTAAGTAGTTTAGAATATATCAATTATGAGAAAGTCTTGATGTGTATGTATTTCATGTTAATCTGCTTTAAGATTAGAATCCATTGGGGAAAGGTAAGTTCAGTGAATTGATTAAGAAATATAATGATTAAGAAATAAAACTTTTATACATATTAGGCATTATCTCACTCCTGTAATATCCTCAACTTTTATATCTTGGTCACTCAACTTTAATTTTTAAGTAAGCAAACAATTGCAGTCTATCATTCTGTTTATATTTCTGTTTTATAGGTTCACAGTTATCTTCTTGCTAACTCTTAGCAGTTTTAAAGCTCTGGCATACAAACTTTCTTGAATGAGAGCTCTCAACAAGATTCTTAAATATCCTGCCCTTAGGTATAGAGGTTCCTGAGCCTGATTCTGTCTTCCACGGAGATTGCTCCATTCGAGCACACCAATCTGCAACAGCCACAAATCTACCTGAGAATCCGAGAAAGTCCTAGCGCTTGAGCCTGACACATGGTTGGATGCCAGAGAAAAAACTCCTGCAGCATCTGAAATGTCATCCCAGCCAACATCCGTGCTAAGGGAAAGGTAGGAGATGACATAAAAAGCTTTTATCTCCTTTGGCACCCTGAATTAAGCAGTGCTCAGCCAAGGCCAAAACAAAAACTTGTGATTACCTTTTCTTGCTGAATCTTGTGTGTGTGGTGGTTTTGTTGCTGTTTACACTCTAGTAAGGCTTTATGTTTAATATTTTTAATATAACCTTCCTAAATTTGTGTCTAAATTGTTATTTCTCTTCCCACAGCATTTATATTTTGCTTTAATTTGTCTGCCTCATGTATAAATGAAATTACCTAATTGTCACCATTCCAGTTACTTTCTTAGATTTAGGTTCTGTCTCAGAGTTTTTACACAACTTAGTCTGGTGGTTCATCGTACAGTACGCAGACTTCGGGGCAGGAGGATCTACCCCTTTTGTCCAGGAGATGTCCTGTTGTGAGATAATTTAGAAAAGAACATTCTGGCACTCCTGATTGATGTCAGTAGCTCCTCCAGCAAGAAAACTACTAGCATAAAACAGTAAGAGTTTCTCTGAAATTCTGTGTTTTTCTTCTGTGCTTTAAAGGTTTTATTTTTTGTTTTGGATTTTCCTTTTTTACAATGCTGGTTGATCTCTCTGCATCTGTTTGCTTTTCAGTATCTAATTTATGTTGATCTGTAAACTGTCCAAGTAGCAATTTGAGTGATGCAGCAACAGAAGGTGACCCAGATTACACAACGCTGTACGTTAATGCCAAGTCTTCATGTTTAATGGCAGCTGCTCAGAGCTTTGTCTTATTGCAATTCACATGGAACAGACGCAAATCAAACCGTGTTCTCAGATAGGCACGCGTCCTGCCTGTTCATTTTAAACATGTTCAAGAGCTACTGCTTTTCATAAACATATATCAGCTTCGCCAGCTGAGGCCATTTAGCCTCCTTCGCTTTATTCATGCTCAACCATCTGCCAAAATTAGCAAGGAAAACCAATATTTTTGCCTTCTTCTGTTTAGGTGGAAGTTTGCTGAAAATATTTTCTCAACAAAAATAGTTGGACTTTTGTACTTGCTCATAACGGAGGGTTTGGAACACCAACTATAGCACATTTGTTTAATAACTGATTTCTCTAGATATTTTAATTAAAGCATAATACAATAATGATTATACAATAAAACAGTGAGTGCTACTAGAATACACAAGATGAACAGTATAGAAAGGATGACTGCCTAAGCAAAAGATAAGCTAAGATAAAAGATAAGTTTAAGCAGCTAGGTTTAAAAACATTCAATGAATCTCACCAAAAGGGAGTCCTTAAACTGCTTTATAGGAACTCCTTAAACTCCTAAATAGGTACCTTTTAGTTCTTATGTGCTTGATATCATAGTATTTCCAATAGGTGAACCAAAGTACTAAAATATGCTTTCATTCTTCGGAGAAAAAAAATTAAGCACAAAGATCAGGGAAATTAACATGCAATAAACATAAACAACTTAGAACATTATTGAACTCCTCCTTTTAGCATCTTCATCAATATTTTAAAGCCTCCTGACAAAACAAGTTTCCTGCTACAAGTCTGTGGCCAGCATCTATTCAGAGGACGTGTCGGAACAATAAGAGAAGAATCTTACTTTTTAGGTGGATAAGCAGCAAAACACTGAGGTAGAAGATGAGTAGAAAGTTAATTCTTGAATGAGCCATATTCATCCTGATAGGACATCCTCTGCGGAGTTGTGTGCTGTCCAAGGCGCTGCTGCAGCTCCTCACTGCTTCCTCCCGCTCCCTGCAGCTGGGCTAGCACCAGGGGCACGGAGCGCGCTGTGTGCCATCCCTGCGGGTGACCCTCGCCCGCCCGTTCCCGCAAACCCACAGACTTTGCTTCAGAAGGCAGTGGTGCTCGTTAGGATTTTACTTGAGCAGCTCTGAGTGATTTTTTAAACCTGGTGCAGATTTCTCTGCTCACTGGACTGGAGTCTCTGCCCGGCTCTCTGTTGCAGAGCGGTGTCGTGCATCGTGTGCTGCGTTTGGCTGGCTCTGTACAGCAAACACTGCAGGCAGGTTCTCTTTAAGCTTTCAAAACATATCACAGATTAACTTCTTCTTGAAGCTTAATTGATCCTTCCAATTCAGAAACATTTTTCTTTTTTTTTTTTTTTTTGCATAAAACTGATTAATAAACACTTTATGCATTTCTTCTGCATCATATCCCATTAGAGCATTAAGTAAAAAGAGGAAACATCTTTTTTTCTTGCAGATTTTCTTTACAGTTAGATATTAACAGATTGTTTTTGAGAAATCTCTTTTTTCTTCCTTTTTTTATGCTGCATTTATTTACTTTTGCCTTCATCAGAAAGGGTATAACAACCGGGACTTGGTGCGAGTGCTCTGAGCTTCTCTGCATCATGTTACAATTTCAAGCTGCCTGTTCATAGGAAAGTGACATTTTTGGATTCAGGAGAGAAGTAATAAGGCTGATAAGGACATGGGGACTGGAGATGTTCTCTTTTTCTCCCCCAGTCACTAGAATTTCAGTCCCTGATTCAGCCAGTCTTTGATAATGTATTTAGCTTTACTCCTACAGTCAAGACAATACAGTCGTGAAGTCAAGCGCATATTTAAACATAGAGCAGGTAAGTTGATGATAAATGGTTTGTGAGAGACATTTTTAAAAGTTACTTATTATGGGTAACTAAAATACACTCACTACTACTCGTGAGTGTATTCGTTCACTCACCTACTCTTTCAACACTGACTCATTCTACATCTTTCTTCTGTTTTAGGACCTCCTTTTTCTTCACCTCAGTCCTGTGCAAATGCTGCTTACCCACAGCAGCTCTAGCAGCTCTGCGGCAGTAACTGTATCTATAATTATATACAAATAGTTAAATAGCTATTTATGTTTTTCAACTCTTTCTCTCTTAAGTCATCCGTTAGATTTATGTGTACGCTTGTATTTGTTTGGATGTTTTCCTCTCATTGCCATCTGTCTAGTTAGTTACTTCTGAAATTACCTAGTAACGTATAAAAGCATTACAGTGTGAACATGAAAATATTATTATGCCTTCTGGGAATTCTTTTGCAGGACTAAATTATGCACTTGAGTTCAGAGCTGCTTACATACTTTAAGTGCATCATTATTTAAGTTTGCTAATATATAAGTCACTTAGATACTAAATATTTTTCATTATGCTTTTGAATAATTTCCAAATTGATTTGTGGTATTAGTCTCCATTAACAGGAATTTGATATATTTCTCTGTGCTGTTTATAATTGCTGACTAAACTGATATAACCTTTACCAGAGAATCATTGGGCTTCCATCTAGAAGTAAAGTTTAAAACCGAAGAATAAGGCATATTTCAATCAATTCTTAGTTGAAATATATCTTACCTGAAGATTTTTCTCATTCAATATATCAGTCAAGTAAAAAGAAAAATGAAGTTTTATAAATATAGAGCCAAAAGGCTTGTTATGTAAAGGCAAATTTTGCAGTTCTGAAAAATGGTATCCTAAAATGGAGTGTGTCTTGTAAGCAAATCATTCCTCGGACAAGAAAACACACCAGCAACCCAAATTATATTGTGTTACCAAGTAACCATGTGGCTATTATAGTTCATATGGCAAATTTATGAACAACCCTAATTCTTTTTAAAGTTCACTTAAAAAAAAGTGAATTACTTCCAGGCTATCAAAAGAGGATTTTTTTTTCTCCAGAAGAGCTGCTTTTCCAATACCTTTGAAACTCAGCTGCACATTTCACAACTTCAAACACTTCTTTCTCCTCGCAAGCTATTCCAGGATTCAATAGAGATCAAATTAAGTTATCTCACCACAGACTGCCCCAAATCCTTGAATTTATGACAGGAGAGGGATTGAATTTAAGTAGCCCTGATACCTCATAGATATCATTTTTACGCAGTAGAACATAGTATCTTAATGTGACTTGGATACGGTCTCAGGGCAGCTTCGCTTTGATGAGACCCTGCATTCAGCCAAGTCAGAGGCTGCACCATTTGCCAGGGGCAGAAGCTTATGTTTCTTCTTGCCATTTTCTTTCATGCAAGTGTTGTCCCTTTTTATTATGATTGCTCCTTTGCAATAATTGCAGTGCTGCATGGTGTCACACTATACTAGTCAGTCATCTCTTCTAAAATATTTTACTGCTTCTCTCTAGCCAACAAATGTCAATATCTAATGTCTTATGTCTCCTGATGCAAGCTCTGTTTTCAGCTTTCATATGACAGCAGTACTAATTAATCGTGCATCTTCTGCCACTCACTGCTGCGGATGCTGTTTCCTGATTGCTTCATGTTACTCCAATTTGAAGTGTAATTTTTGTTGACATCATCTTGTTCCTTCTACTTCAAACACAATTATAGGTGATTATAATTATATTTACAATATAATTACAATTATAGGTATAGAGAGTAGCAGTAGAATGATGCTTTATTTACTTCTATGAAAGGTGGATAATCTTTGTATGAACTTACGATCAAGTGCAGCTAGTATGATCATGTTTGGGACATTAAGATACATTTCTTCAGTATTTATGGAAAACTCTGCATTATTGTTTGTCAGAATAATAGACCAGAGCAAAAACACACTCCCTGGCCATGACTGTCACTCCTAGTCAGTAGACTATTTACTGAAGAGTTCATAGCTAGCATTATTTCCAGCATGTACTTCTTTGGGTAGTTATGTGTGAGCAAACCAACAGTGAGCAAGGGCTGGCTAGACAGCCCTGTGGTAAGAGCTGTACTGGAACCTGCAAACTCAATGGTGTGTATTTCACTTGTTCTCCTTTTTGATGATTTTTTTTTGCACGAAAGGCTAGTTCTTCTTGTAGAGTGTGTGCTGGGTATCACCAGGAAGCAATTCCGCTGCCAGAGATGAATGCCAGGTCAGGTCTTGTCAATGCAGATGAAAATTTGCTATTAGTATTCTGTACCTTGCTGTTAATGAACTGTCTAATCAGGAACTTTCTATCTGTACCAATCATGTTCCTGTGAGTGTCAAGGTTACAGGAGTGCTTGACAAAATTAAGCAAATAGTGTTTTTACAAAAGCATTGAGATATTAAGTGTTAAATGGCTTGTAAATTTGCTTGATACTTCTATGCTTCCCACTTCAGCAGAATAGTGATGTGTTAATGGACTTACTCTGTTCTCTTCTAATCTCTTTTCTCCTCTTCTAATCTTTTTCTTTCCTTCAGAGTGAGATAATTCATACAGCAAAGCAAAGTCTTAGAACTGTATTTGTTTTACACTGAAAAATCCTTCCATCTCAATACAGAAAACTGAATAGGCACACAATATTTTCAAAGGATTTTGGAAGAGATTTGATCTAGCATGTTGCACAGTTTTACCTGATCAGTGCTAAATGGTTTCGAAAGTAATTTGAGCATAGAAGCCTCAGCAGACAACTGAACAGGAGAAAAAGGAAGAATCAGGAAGCCAAGATTTTCATCAGTAAACAAAATGGCTCTTTTTTAAAACAAACTGTGCATGTAATCACTGCATTTTAGGTAATTATTGTGATTATCTCATGAACAGGCTACTATGACAATATCCTATAAGAGATTCACAGGAGATGCAATAAGAATTTTGGTTTTAGGGAATGTCCTGTGTAGAGAATATTAATGAATTATTTGCTTTCATTGGTGGAGAACAGGGCTGGGGGGCAGAAAATCAAATGTTTTCCCTAGTTCTGCCTCACCATCCTTACCACAGGTAAAGCAAGCCTGTTGTGTTTCCAGTGATTAAATTCTTCTGAAGAACTGCAGTGTGCAAGCATCGTACTCATCAGAAGGTCGTATTTGAAACAGGAAAACAGAGAAGCTCCCTTGATATTTCCTGATCTCTAAAATCCCTTTTCTCTATTTTCACTTTTCTATCTTCTGTCATCATATTGGCTATTTTGTGACAAGATTTTTAAAAGCATCTGATGATTTGAGGCTCTTTAATTTGCGCGTTTCCAGTTGAAGGACATGGCTTTCAGAAAGCGCCAAGCAAAATTCCCTGCAGGCTTCTCTGAAGTGTCTCAGCATGGGTCCCCGCAACTACGGAATTCCTGCTGGAAACCTTGGCCTCCGTGTTAAAGTACTGGGTCATATTATGGGATGTGGAACAATAGGTAGTGCTAGGTGCCCCAAAGGGATATCAAGTTCTGCCAAGTATTGGTTAAGACAGCATTCATCTTAATGCCAATGCATCTCATATATGCCAGAGTTTTGTACCAAACCAGATCTTGAAAGATTGTCAGTTTGAATTACATTGTTCACAAGGTAGAATGAAATATCCTGGCTTCCAAACTTGTGTTGATGCAGAATATTTCACACCTATTTTATTTGCTGGGGGTGATACTGACTTCAGTGCGGATGACATGCACGATGACATGGTTATCAGCGAGTGAAAGGAAAATATCCCCTGGATGGAGATGGCACAGCTTACTCGCTGTGAGGAGGGAGAAACAGCCCATGTTACTGTTGCAATTGATTTATATTCTGGTAGTGTCCCGGGGCCCCTTAAATCACCGAGCAGTTTGTTGCTGAATTCAATGCCCTAAATGCACCTGAAAGTTTGGAAGGGGAGATGCTGTGAGCTGCGAATCAAACACAAGTCATGTTGCCTTGGCCACCTTCACTCCTGCAGCACTAAATTCAGATTTCTGTGTTGATTTAGTGAAATAGAGTAATATAACATGGCCTTATATGACACTCTCTTTAAATAAGATCAGAAATCAATAAACCAAAGTAAATCATTATCAAATTTCATATTGCTATGATAACCACAATCTACTAATTGGTGAAGAAATGAAATTCATTTCCTGAAGGCTGTGCATGCCATATAAGCTGATATAAGAAGCCCCACTGATTCCGAAACTAGGTGTCGCACTTCTAACTCAAGCCAGGAAAAGAAGTATTTATATCCAGCCAAACTTGATGCAAATCTGAGAAGTCTCTGGCAATAACAGGAGAAAAATTTATCAGCTCCTCAAATCTATGATGACCATAAAGTGTGCACAATTGTTTCAGAGTGCAAGGCAACAGGCCTGCAAGAGCTGCTTCTTGGGAACTGGGCAGGAATGGGGTGAGATGAGGTCCCTTCTGACAATCTAGTCTTTGAAGTAGAACTGGCCAGGTTCTAAAAGGTCAGGCTTTTAGAAGGAAAAGGGTTATTTATTTATTTTTAAACTGTTTTATTGCAAAATTGTTGGGAAAATGTTTTGACAATTTTTAATTAAATGTATATAACCTTCTGAGATTATTTTTCTTTTGGAAAAGTTAATTTTAAAAGTGTTTTTAAAAAGCTGAAGCCTAAATTAAGATTCATCCAACCAAGCCTTTCAACTAATCTAAGCCACATTTTATATCACATATTTTCAAGGTAGTAAACAAATCATAAAGATTTCAATCTTTGGTTTGTTTGACAAATGGAAAATATTTTCAGAGGACAGAAAATCATTCTCACCTTGAGATTTATTGTTAAGCCTCACCTTCTTACCTTGATTCAAATAAAATGTCCTAGTGGAAGCAGAATTTAAAAATCCTTATACTAGGGCAAGCAATAGTGGATTTTTAATATTAGACAAGCATTCAAGCATCTGCTAGCCCTACACAGCCAATACACTCAGCATCCTCAGAGCATCTAGAGTTTTTCTGCTTGAGATTTATGAAGCTACACTAGTGTTAATGAGTGGAAATGTTTCACAAAATCCTACTGTAGAGCGGGATAGAAGTGAAAATAAATAAAATAATTACTTCAGAGGGAATGTTATTGGCTTTTTGTTTAGGACCATTACTATGAATTTTCCCTAATAAAATTAATCTAAGAACCAATTCACCCCTTTAGCTATATTTACTACAAAAGTATACACCCATAGGACATAATATTAATCTTGGGAAAATAAACAAACACAGCACAGAAAGCTGGTAGAGCTGACCATACCCTAAGAAATCACTGAAATGAGTTTAGCTGCAAGATTGCAGGCAGCTTGTTTTGTTTTTAATTCAAGAAGGCCACAGGATTATTCCAGGATTATTTCCTAATATATATAATGTAAAGAAAAAAACATCCTGCTATTGCCTTTATACTTGCATTTTAATAGTCGAGTTGGCATTTAATTGTTATTAGATTTTTTATTTTGGTTTGTATGAGTTTTTTAAATGACTCATCTGCAAAGATTTCTTGTGCGAGCTCTTTGCTGGGCTTTTGTGCATACTGCATCACTAACTTAGCAGAAATAACTCTAAATTTCTGTTTATTTTTAGTTTAACACCCTTCTTCCATGCTGTGCACTTGCACAATCCAGATTCTAACTACCACTTTTTCTGACTGCAAGCAAGTTTATCTTGCTTCACGTCTTCAATAGTGGCATGAAATTAATTTCCTTGTAATCTGTCTCTTGATATCAGAATCTAATTATATTTTCCTGTGAAAAAAATCGTAATTACCATTCACATATAATTAAGAAATCAGGTAATGAGTGTCACCTAAGATAAAAGCTGGACTTGACAATCTCACTTATGCTGTAGTGATGCTTCAGAAATAGATATAATGCTCCTGCTCTCATTATGCTATGTTTTTTTCTTTTCTTGTAGGGAACAGTGCATTACAAGACTTCACAACTGCTGCCTTTCCTGCTCATTTTAAGTAAACTGGCAATGCATAATAGAGTATGTAACTTACTCTCAGACAAATGAACAATGATAGGAAAAAATGATCATATAACCCTGTAACATCCTACTGCTTTAACAAGCAGGTGTCTTTCAGAGAGAAAAAAAAAAAGGTATTGAAATAAATAAATAAATGTTCCTATTAACTTTATAATTTAAATTAAATAACACCTACAAATTATATGGATAGTGATTAAGGACAGCAGAGAATAGCATTTCTGTCTCCCTCTCTGCTTTGAAATACAGAGATGCCTTTTGAACAGAGAGATGAATTTTGATTGCCTAACAACTGTAACCATGTGCAGGTTCACCACAATGGAAAGGAGGAGTAAGAGCTCTAAAAAGCTGCCCTGTGCTGGCAGGCCTCTCTGACTGCATTTTACTCCTTGCTGTTGTTAGAGTTACATATGGAATATTATCAGATAAAAGATTTAACAGGTGTTGCTAATTTGTCAGCTTCACGTGCTAGTCTTCTAAAGAAATACCATTCCTGGCCTTCTAATTTCTTATGCGTTCTGAAACTTCTTTGCATTATATTTTGTTTACAAAACCAACAGGTGAATTTGTGTTTGTTTCTCTTAAGTAAGAAGGAGAAACAACAACAAAAAAAAGCACACTGTACATATATATTTCTGTGAGCATGTCTGCATGTTAACCTTTTAGCCAAATTCTATTTTCTGTTGGGCAATGGAAGTGTTCCACAAGTCAGTGCCTGGTGTTGCATCCAGTTCAAGTAGCCATAAATGGTTGTGATATCCTAACAAAGATGCTATGTTATGCATAAGTACAGCAAAGACCTATTCTGACTCAGCAAGGGAATTTCAGGTTCTATGGTATGCAGAGCTGTACAGAAGATCTGTGTTGTGGAGAGTGGGAGTTGCCTCTCTGGCAACGGAAAATCTTTTTTTTGTATGTCAATTCAGCAGGGTGTTTATGTCTCCGTGCATAAATAACCTGGTCGCATTATTCTACTCTGAACAAGATATGCTGGGTAAGAGATGGAGGGCAACTTGGTTCATGTGGAACTTTGCTGTAACATAGATGGACTGCTTAGAATATTAAAGTCATCCCTGCGTAGGCCTAATCTACGCTTAGTAGTTCCAAATGAGCTAGTGAGGTATCTCTCCCTTGTATCATCCTGCGCAAAGCATTCCTCGAGACCACGGAGGACTATGCTCGACTGAAAAAGAATGGACTCTGGCGCACACAGTGCCTCATTTATTCAGCTCTGCCAATTCCTTATGGTTAACTCCCCAAATTCTCACTACCTCAGTCTAATATTATGTCAAATTTGCTCTTAAGTTTCAAAGTAACACAAAGGCTGAAAACTATATCTGTATATAGGTGCTAGACACAATGCCTAGGTCCCCAAGTATGACACGAAGCCTTCATCTGAGGCCTCTAAGAACTCCTAACTTCACGTTTTCTTTTTATGCGAAATCAAACTACTTTTCTTGGGAGGGAGGAAGCAGTGAATGTCTGTCAAACAGCTACAGAGACTAGAAACAGGCTCTTGTATCCTGTGGCCCAACAAACAGAACCAGGTCTGACTGTAATAAAACTCCAATTACCTAACTCTAGGGGAGGATAGTTGGCATTTCTCCCTTCCCAATGATTTAATTTGGCCTGTCAGCCAGAGATAATTGGTTTCTGGTTGACTGAAAAAAGTGACAGTGACATCAGCTCTCTGCTACCCTTCATTATTGAAATTCTTGTTTATTATAATAGGGCCTCAGCACACAGTGCGTTCCTGCAGTATTTACAGGTCTCTTGTGCAGTGCAGTGGAAAGGCAGCAAAGTGAGACAAAGAGAAACCATATCAAGCTGTTTATCCCATACGTTTTCAGAATACAAGGATTTTGAGAGCCAATATTATTTCTGTACAGGAAAGCCTGTTTTTGCTTTTTTTATTACTAGAAATTTTATAATATTGTTGCAGTCATGATAGTCTAGGGCTATAAACAAAGCAAGTTTTATAGGGAAAGGCAATATATTTTATTAATCCAACTGATATAGTTGGAAAAATAAAGATTTTTGCACACATGAACCCTTCTTCAGGCCTTCTCTCAAGATCTCAGGAGCCTTTTTTATGCCTAAAGATTTTTTTTTTCATATGCATCATCTGAACTAATAAAAGATACTAAAAGATAATATATTTCTCCCCAGATCTTGGCTTGATTATAGAAAAGCACCTCTTTGATGCTAATGGTCTGCATGATAAAAGGTTTAATTCTCCCTGTTGAAAGTGTGGCCCAAAAGAACAGAAAATTGCTGTAAATCCTTGTTTTCTCTTTGCACAACTTCAGGCAAAGGGTATAGCCTTAGTTTGCAGTGCTTGAGATTTTACATCAGATGGGATTACATAAAATGGGATTCTCCAGCTGGTATATTTTCAAAGTGCAAAGGTTATGCAGGGCATCCAGGAATCTACCATGGATTTTCAGTCCAGGGGCTTAGCATGTAGTTTTCCAACAGGTTGACATCAGGTTTTCTCAGTTCTGGTGTTTGTCATTCTTATTCAGTCCATATCAGCAGACAGCATACGCAAAGTTACCAAGTTCCTATCCTCAGGAAAAGCTGGAGAGAGTCCAAGTAAAGTCCTGTCCCCATCTTTCCCTGGGTTACACTTCTTGGAAGGAGTGGGGTAGGTAAGATTGCATCCGACCCGCTTCTCTAAACATTTTCAGTCACATCCGTAACATTTCAATTACTGTACTTTGGATGGGAAAAAGGAGAACAAGCTTGCTCAACAGGATTCAGTTGCCAAACGCCTGTAATAGCATGACAAGGCTCCAACGGGTTAGTGCCCCACAGAGAACTGGATTGGGAAACTGAGGTGGTCTTTTCATAGCCTATTTGAAAGAATTTCTTGGCAGCGGTTTCAGGAATGGACTCTAATTCAACACTGTTGGCTAGAAAACTTGTTGAAGTCTCTGGACAATCTTATAACCCTTTCACTTCACGGCCTAATTTAAAACATTTGTGTCTATGTGGTGACTGGCAATAAAATAGAGGAGAAATGTCGGAACAGAGGAAGTACAGGCTTTGTGGGTTTCTCCCCAGATCAGCTCTCGGCTCCCTGCTGGATGGAAGGGAGCAGGCATACAGATGGATGGACAACAACGTGCGTGTCGGACGCAGCGGATCCCTGACACAGCAGAGACATAAACTCTCACCTTAGAAAAGTGTCACAGCCAAAGTGAAGGCTGCTGTTTAGGAGGGATCTGACTGTTTGTGCCATTACATCTACAGCCGGGTGCTTGCTGTGAACAGCTTTTACAGAGTATTTTGGAGTATAAATGGGACTTGCTCTCTTATTCTGCCAGATGCTTAAATTTGCATTTTTTTTGTACTTTAATTTCTGTCTGGTTGGCAGCTGCATGTTTACAATCAGAGAGGATATTCTATCTGCTGCTTATTGCTCAAACCGTGTTTGATATTGTAATTTCTAGTTTACAACTTTGAAGTGAAAATTTTGAGCTGGAGAACAAGATGAAACCACCTTCTCCTCTGCACAAACTGTCTTTTCTTAATTTCCAATACTTCAAGAATCTTTATTAAGTATATTAAATACATTAATAAATCTTATTTTCTTGAACAACATCGACGTGTAAATTATGTATAGTTTCATACAGCTGAGCAAGTGCTTCTTCGTTTTGACTTTTGGCAAGGCTCTAAAAATGTATTAGAAAATGGCTTTATTTTCAAAAATGTGGTATAAATGTATCATCTATTGTAATCTGGTGATCTCTGCAGAGGCAGTCAGAGATTTTTACAATCTGCAAGTAATATCCCTCTGCAAACCATAGTATATAGGGCTAAAAATAATGTATTACACATTCTAAACGGTTAGGAGAGCTCCCTGAAGTCACAGTCAGCCACAGAAAACAGTGCACTCCCTATCACGTTATGATTAGTATGACCAATTAACTTTGTTGGTGTCACCCTACCAGCATTCAAAGACTTATGCAGTTTGTCTTTACCTTACGTAAAAGCCAACTTTTTTATCTGACCTGTGTGATGGTTATTCTAGTGACGGTGCTGATGAAGTTCAGCATGAATAAGTACTGGCATGATAAGGATTAATACAGATATATTTTGCCTCTGCCACTTTAGCTATATAAGAATTAACAGCAAAAGAACCACAATGACCTGGGAGTTCAAGGACATTTTGTTTCTGGAGGATAATTACTGTAGCAATGCCTCCATGCTAATGGATCGCTTGGCACGGTATCATTTTTATTTGAACTAAATTCTTCATGCAGCACGAAACACGAAAGTGTTGGGCAAAAGGAAGAAGTGTTATCCAGGCTTGCGTTCAGCAGTGTATCTGCTGAACTTGTACATGTTGGTAGGTAGCACAGAGACTGTAGTTTTGTCAATGATTTGTAGTTTGCTGAGAACCAAAAAGTACAAGGTAAAGAATATCAGCAAAAAATAACTAAAAAATGCTATAGCAAATAAAAGCAAAAGCAAATAAAACAAATTGAAAAACTTGATTTTAATTCTTAAATGGGAACGGAAAGAAAATCACGACTTCAGACCAGTGTCCATTTAATAATATGGACGTTCAACTTTTACTTACTTTAACTGAGGAAAGTTTGGATGCCAATTCTGAATTTTAGTGATACTGATAGAAAAATATATACCCAGAATAGTTTTGTTTTGGGCACAGTTTTTCAGTTATCCATACATCTCAGTGAAAAAAACATAATACTTCTGTTTTTGAATGGAAATAAATAGCTTGCACTAGCAATTCAACTTTCTTCTCTTAAAGCATCTTCCAACTACATGCAGAGATATAAAATCTCAGAAAAAAGCATGCAGAGTATCTAGCAAAATGGTTTTCATCAAGCTTGTGTTTTCTTTTTTTTTTTATATATTTCACTCATTAAAACTGTTATTTTCAAAGTATTTTCAAAGTGAGCTTATTTGCTGTGGAAGCAGTAGGACCTAAGAAAGCAGTTACCTGGCTAAATGCTGTTTTTCTCAAAAGTATTGTTCAGAGTACAGGGAAGTGGAAGGTTCAATGTAAAATTTATATCACATTGCTCTCAAAACTTACTTTTTCCTTTCCCATGTAAAACCCAAGCAATAGAGAAACTTATTTTTGCAGTTCATGTAAAACGTAACTGTGCTTTTATAGAAATGAATGTTGGGCAAGCACAAGCGATATTCTAAAACAGCAGATGCCCAAACATAATTAGATTTTGCCTTCTGTAGAAGCAAAAGCTAATTACTATTGATTGCTCTATTACTCCTTAATGGTGCCATTTTTTTTTCACTTCAGCAGAAGCGATAATAATTAAATGAAACCACTGACACTACTTGCAAATGTTATTTCAAACACTTAGTCTTAAAATATTTGATTTTAATTAACTCAGTGTTACAAATCTAAGTAACTGTAGACTTTGATTAAAACTTTTAAGAGGGCTGAGCACAGGCAGTCATGTTTTAAGAACTTCCAGCAGTTTTATTGAAAAAGTCTGTTAACAATGCTTGAAAAAAAAAAAAAAAAAAAAAACAGGCACTGTTTAATACCTGAAATATTTACGTTTTCAAATCACTGTCCTCAATAGAGATGGCAGATGCTGTGGAATGGACTAGCCGTTCATTAAAATGTGTTTTTTGAAGCTTTCATTAAAGCAGAAAACAAAGAACCCTCCCCTTCATTTTCAGTGTCACATTGTCACCAGGATTTAGTTATCTTTGGAATGCTAAAAACATGATGGGTAGCCCTGGGCATACACTGATAAACTGCACCCCCAAGCGGCTGTATTCCCGAGCTGCGGGCCTCTGTTGCGTGCGTGCTTTTGGGCCCTCAGGAAAACGTGAAAACGACGGAAACTTCACAAGAAAAAAATGCGAATTGTTTTGAAAAATTCCGGTGAAAGGCACTCCCAGCGCCAAAAAAGGGCGTTATCGGGGAAAGTGACAGAACGCCCCCAGCTATCTGTAATGGAGCGCTGCTCCCGAGACGCTCCCTGAACGAAACGCGTCTTTTCTTTGCCCTCACCGGAGGCGCGGGGAAGCGCCCGCCTCGCGCTGGCGGCGCGTAACGGTCCCAACGGTCCCAACGGCGCCAACGGCCCCACCGCCCCGCCCCGCGCATGCTCCGCGCCGGCTCGCGGCGAGGCTGCGCGTGACGCGCCGCGCCGGAACCCGGAAGTGGGCGGC
>VWPW01021630.1:0-57002 GCA_013389825.1 Crypturellus undulatus | reverse complement strand
CGCGCTCCGGCCTGGCCCGGCGGCGCGGGGGCCTCCGCGGCGGGGACAAAGGGCCGAGGCGGGCGGGGAGCGGCCTCCGAGCGCTGCGAGGGGCCGTGCCGCTGCCCTGGGGAGCTGTAAGCACCCGAGGTGCGTGGCCTGAGGGTGCCTAGGCGGAGCAGCGTTTGATAATCGTCCCCGAAGTTGCACTCGAGGCCTTAGCATCGTTTGCTGTCCGTCTTTTGCAGGTTATGACGTTACATCTGTGCATTCTCTCGGAAAGGCCTGGAGGAGAAGGAAGTCGCTTCCCCGTTTTTTTCCCAGTCCCCTATGAAGCGCCAGGTTTTAAGGCTGTGCTTCTGCAATGAAGAAAAGGAGGCGGCTCGCGGCAAATCTAAGTGAAAAGGTTCATCTCGGCCATGAGAAGGATGCTGCGAGCCAGATCCTTGTGGTAGGCTGCGAGCAGGGAATTGTGTCTGCGCCTGCAGAAGCAGCCCCTGCAGATCACCTCGAGTCCTCCCCAGAACTCTCGCCATCCTCTGAACAAAGAAAGCTCCTCAGCTCGTTGCAGTACAACAAAAATCTGCTGAAGTACCTAAATGACGATAGGCAGAAGCATCCGTCGTTTTGCGATTTACTCATAATTGTGGAAGGCAAAGAATTCAGCGCTCACAAAGTTGTAGTGGCTGTTGGAAGTAGTTATTTTCATGCCTGTTTGAGCAAAAATCCAAGCACTGATGTTGTCACGTTAGATCATGTAACTCATTCTGTCTTTCAGCATTTACTTGAGTTTCTGTACACCTCCGAGTTTTTTGTATATAAAAATGAAATTCCATTAGTGCTGGAAGCAGCAAAATTTTTAGATATTATCGATGCTGTCAAGCTACTAAATAACGAGAATGTTTCAAACATACAATCTGAAGTGGTAACTGATACGCCGACGCCAGTAGAAACACTCAATGAATTGACTGGTAAACTGTTAAATAGTCACCAGTGCAGTTTTTGTGGACGAAGCTTCTGTTACAAGAAGTCCTTAGAAAATCACTTGACTAGGGCCCACAGATCTCTTTCGCTGGAAAGAAAACATGGGTTAAAAATGGTTGAGAAAGCTGATTTTTCCACTAGGCGATCTACAAGAAACCGTAAATGTCCAGCTAAGTTTGATAACAGTGACAATGAAAGTGGGGACTTATCTGACAGCAATTTGGAAAAAGTCAGCTCTGACAAGGATACATCAGATAGAAGTGAATCTGAAGACAGTGAAAGTGAATGCAATGCTGATGAGGAAGGACAGGAAGAGGAGGCATCAGGTGACGAAGATTCAGAGACTGAAGAGCAAAGTGAGAAAGAGCATAATGATATGGAAGAAGGTTCCGAAGCAGTTGATTCAGTGGGAAATATTCCTGAAGGCTTAGCTCCAGTAATTATTCAAACCAGTAGCAAAAAACTACTGCAGTGTCCCAAGTGTGACAAAAAATTTGATCGAATAGGTAAGAGTGTGTTAGGCTGATAGCATTTTGGTGTATGGTTGTACTATTTATCTGGGGGATAAAATGGGTAGTTTCTCTTTTGTATAGAATGAAGATTAGATGTTCTGTTTTTTTTTTCCCCTCCTCCAACCCATTCGTATGCCACATTTTTTAAGTGTATTAACTATTTGATCTTTGGTGCTCATTAACATGAATAAATGGACTAGTTACACTTGATAAAAATCTGCAAATATTAAGTTGATTACATTTTTATTACTCTAAATTCTGATGATTAGAATGGTATATGAGAGCAACCTTGGGAGAGAAGTTAACAAGGTGTAGAATGTGGATTGCTTGGAGTCTCAAATTGTATCTTGTTTTCCTCTAAATTAATTTCAAGAAACTAGGCAGAAATTTATTATTACTGTACTAAAGCAGAATTAATGGCACAGCCTGAAATCTTTCTGTTCTAGGTGATGCTCAAGACCTAGTCACTCTGGCTTCTGGCTTGATTTTCATGTGCTATGGTTAACACAAAGTAATATTTTGACTGCCTAATCTGATTTATTAGGCTAATGTTTGTTACAATCAGATCTAGGTGTGGTAGTTGCTGCAAATATCAGAGGAGTCCAAGCTCCAGTCATGGCTCATCCAAAGCTTTCTCATTCTCTGTTCCTTTATTAAAGGTCTTCCAATATATACTACTGGATTCTGGAATTAGTATTTTTGTTTTCTTTCAACTGGAATGCTAAGTGTTGAATTATGGCTGTTTCAGGTAGTTACTCCATTTGTTCAGGGGAAGTAGAAAAGAAATAGTTCCTCATAGTGTTAGGTGCATTTATTTTAATTATTTGTATAATAGATTCATTGTGACATTCATGATTTGGAAGGTGTTAGGGTTTATAAAAATGGGGTGCGTCTGGTGTGTCTGTGTTAATTCTCATGAAAAGTCCAGCTTGCTGTTTGTCGTTCAAACAGCGTTTTAATATGAATGTGAAAGCAGGTCTTATTTTCCTATTAGCTACCAAAAAAACCCTTTCACCATAACAAATATTTTATATTCGTGAATTATTTTATCTTTTCTATACTGCTCTTCATTTTTTAAAGCACTCGACAAGCATTACCTAGTTGAGCTTTACAACCGTCTGGTAAGTAGTGTTACCACTACTTAGTGTTATCACCAGCGTTTTACAGATTGAGATGCTGAGGTGAAATGAATTGTCCAAGGTTACTGATTATATAATAGTAACTATTCAACATAAAAAGGTGGGACTTACCTGTAAAGCTGTATCTTAAATAAAGACTGAAATTTTCCTGAATTTGAAGACTTTGGTATTGAAAATCTACTGTGCTTGTAAAGATTTAGGACTCTAATTGTATGTTTTGATCTGATATACAGTGGAAGTCCTTTTCTTTTTGCACTTTCATAACGTACAGTTCCAGTTACTGTGCGCGAAAACAGAAAAAGTGGCATTAAATCAAATAATACTTAAAATGAGCCTCATAAGCTTATATTGCTGCAAAACACTGTTTTGTGTCTTTTGCTTTACAGCTTTCTACTTTTTAATCTAAACACCTAGAAATATGATACATATTATACCAGAAAAGAATAGTTCAAAATCGACATCCTACAACAGGCTATACATAGGTAGATCTCAGTGTAGGACCGAATTCTGTCTTTGGGAAAGTTAGTGATAAGCAGAAGAGAGAATACCAGTAGTGTGAAAGACCCGAGAGAGCAGCACTTTTATTTATGATAATATAATCCTGCATATAGATCACTTACAAGGTTCCATATCGTTTGCTGAGTCTTTTAATTATTACCTTGTTGCACAGTTGTTCCTTGTTCTGAAGTGGTACAGAGTAATGAAAAAGTGGCTTATCTTTCTGTACTTAAGGACAGAGCATGCTGTAGGGATAAAGAGTATCAAAACTCTAGCATAAGTTTAACAGTAATATGGAAATATTTTGTTTTTACTCCTATCTTGAAAATAGGTAAAGTGAAAGTTTTTAGAGGTACCTTAGATTGAAGTTTTTAGGAGAACTTGTGTAATCACTGCATAGTTCTCACCTGCAAATCAGTAAAACAGTAGAACTCTTTAGATTTGTGCAGAAGATACTTAGATTGGTCACATTTGAGAGCATATGGAATGAGCTCCAATGCATGCATATTGTAGATAAAATCTATTATAATTGTGTTAATAGAGTTTTTTTTATTGTATTTTTCTAGGCAAGTATGAGAGCCATACACGTGTACACACGGGTGAGAAGCCTTTTGAGTGTGATATATGCCATCAGCGTTATTCAACCAAGTCCAACTTGACAGTGCACAGAAAGAAACACTCTAGTGATACTGACTTTCATAAAAAGGAGCACAAATGTCCCTACTGCAATAAGCTGCATGCAAGTAAGAAGACTTTAGCAAAACATGTGAAGAGGCAAGTACGAGTGCATTTGTCTCGTGTGTTTGAGGAAACATTTTCCCATTTCAAAATAGAAGATAAATATATGCATGTGCACACACACACACACACACACAGAAGTAAGCTTTCTACTTAAAAACAAAGCAAAGAGCTTAGCATGTTTATTAAGCTAATTGTTGGGCATAACAGTCTTAGCAAGTACCTTTGTTTTCTAATTCAGTGAAAGAATAAAAGGTCTTACCTGTATTTGCATGTTGATGCTATGCAGGTGAAAATAACGTACAGATGAGATATTTCCCTGCAGATTCCTTCAGATGAATAAATTGTTCATGGTAGGTGTAACTCTAAGATATTATCTACATTTTACTCTTCACTCTTTCCCTTTTAAAGATCTATAAAGCATTATAGTTGAAACATTTCTTGCCCAGTACTGTATGGAATTCTACACAGCCTTATAGTCAGCGCTGCTCTACAGTTTCTTATTCTTCAGAACTGAATACTTCATATTCAGTCCCGCTGGTCTGCTGATCACTCTTCATAAAATACCAACTGTAGTGATTAACATTCAGTATTTGAGTGATTTCTGTTGTAGAAAGTTATAAATACTTTGCTTATTTACAAAGAAAGGAATCAAGTACAGTCTGGGTGTAATATTTCAGTTAGAATTTCTTGATCGTGTATTTTCAAGCAGGTAAAAATATACTTGACCTTACCTTCATTTATTGCATTAAATTCATGATATTTTTTCCTTTCCAGTCCAGACTGCATTTATATCGGAACTGTAACTTTTTTTCCTTTTCTTCCTTAATGAACTTTTTTTTTTATGACTGATGGGGAACTGAAAAGAACTGGAAGTGATTGCCTTTGTTTAACTGCTAATTAATATTGAAGACATTTTTGGTCAATGTCTCAGCTTTTGTCTTTCTTCTAGGTTTCATCCAGAGAATGTACAAGAATTTCTTTCTATCAAGAAGACAAAGAGTGAAGGTTGGAAATGTGACGTAAGTAGTGCTTCAGCCTTTTTAGGGCTTTCATTTGCATTTCATTTTCATAAAGTTACTGTTTTATTTTGCGACTTTATTTAAGTGAAAATATGCTATGTGTTTTTTGCAAAATCTCAGCTTTGTAAACCATAGTATGAATCTATTCTGTATGCACTGAAATAAAGACTGAACTTTGTTCTACATACACCGCTGTATATATTCAGTATATTCTGTATATACTATACAGAGGTAGAATAGCAACTACCAAGCTGCATTCTACAATAGTTTTCCTACAATATCTTTTTTCATGTGATCCGCTGTTCCCTTTATTATAATGTATTTATTTGCAGGCTTGAGTGTTATGAGTAATCAAACATCAGAGTATTTACTTTCCTGTTAATTATGAGCTTTGTATACTGACCATAACATATACTTTTTTGGAAGGCATCCTCAATAGCAATGTAAACATATGTTAATTATAAGACGTTTTCTCGCTTAGCTGCAGGTACATGTTAACAGATGTAAATATGTGCTAAATCTATATCTGCATATGAAATCATAGAATCCTTTCCTTCATTTTATCCCGAGAGAGGGATACGTGAAATTGTATATGCACTATTTTTCATTTCTAAGAAATCAGTATACTTTTCAGGCCAGACAGATGTTTTATTTATGCTAACTGCTGTATGTCCAGAAGGTTGTAGAGATAGGTGCTATAACATGACACAATTATTAATACTGCTTTATTTATAATGGTTGCTTTGTTCATAAACTTGCATGTAAAAATATACATAGTAGGACACTGGGAAACCTTCTGTAGGAATTATTAGTGTCCATTCTGCAGGTAATGCACCAGATCTACCTTGCAGATTATGTTATTTTATATGAGCATTTTACAGATTTCATTTGTTTATAACCGTGAAACTCTTTAAAGGAGGGAATTAACCCTTTTCCTTCTTGGAAAGTATTTTTATCAGATGAATGGTTCAGTGAGCTCTTTGCATGTGTTTGTTTTTTTCTTAAGTGGAATTTTTTAAAATGTGGAATTTTTTAAAAGATGCTGCTTATGTGCCTCTAGTAATGTGCTCTGGATTTAGAAGGAAAATGGACTCAGAAAAAAGCTGTCTAACAGCTTTTTGCCATGGTCCCACAGATTAATTTCAGCATCCAAAAGTAAGGCAAAAGCCAGTATTTTCAGTTGGGTTATTTTCTGCTGAGTTACCATGTTGAAGCATCCTAGGAAGAGAGTCTGCTGTATGCTGGAGTCACTAGAAAGACTGACCATGGAGCGTGTGGTTGTTTGTAGGAGCAGGCAGTAGCCTGAGTTATGCTACGGATCTGCACCCTGATTTCTATGAGCAGCTTATTAGGCTTTATATAAGGCAAATTGCAAATTGGGAGGAAGTATGCTCTTTAAAAATACGTGTTTTGTTTAATTTTACATTGTGGCAGACTGCAGATGGACTAAACTTCCAAAGTTTTTTAAATAGGGGAAAAAAATTGTTATAACTCATGCATTTTTGACCCAAATGTATTATTGTTTTAGATTTGTAAGAAATCTTTCACTCGAAGACCCCATTTAGAAGAACATATGATTCTTCACTCTCAGGATAAACCCTTCAAGTGTACCTACTGTGAAGAGCACTTTAAATCACGATTTGCAAGATTGAAACATCAGGAAAAATTCCATCTCGGTATAGAAACCTCCTTCTGACATGTAAACAGTAGATTTAAAGTAAAACTCTCATCCACTGTTATATGGCCTGACTAGCCTGTTTTTTATCCTCTCCATGCCTTTTCCAATTGCTTCCTTTTGAGGGGTTGTATTATAATATATAAATGCAAATATATATATAAATGCAAAGCTTGAAGTGGAACAAGTAGTAGGGTTATTTTTAATACTGTGTTTTTAGTAGATGGGTTATTGACTGTGGAATGAGGTTTTCCTGAAGCTTTCCAAAGACCCTTTTCGTACTAAGAAAAACATTTCTGCCACTTAGGAACTAGGGAACGGATGAATGACAGTAATGGAAATCTGTTTTCTGGAATAGTCTGATTAGACTTAATCATTTTTGTCTATTAATGCTAAATTTTTGCTTTACAATCATGATCCTTGTTTTTCCAAGTTTTTGCAGTAGTTATTCTAGGAGAAATTGAAAGCCGTTTAAGTATGCTAACTAGACTGTAGAAGTTAATCCTTTCTTAGGTAAAACTGTTGCTGTGTAAATTGATCAGGTGTTTCACAAGTCACAAATCTGTGCATCTTTCTTGGTTTAACTGATAGTTAATATTCTGTCTGTCTCCGTATAGGGCCTTTTCCTTGTGATATCTGTGGCCGTCAGTTTAACGACACAGGGAATCTGAAGCGCCACATAGAATGTACTCACGGAGGAAAGAGGAAATGGACGTGTTTCATCTGCGGCAAATCCGTTAGGGAACGGTAAGGAATTACATAACTGTTTGAACATTAGTAAAACAGCAAAATATGTGGCATGATTAGATTCTGAATGTATTTTGACTTTGAGTTTTTAAGGTAAGTGAGCCCGTTTCAAAGGACTAGGGTATCAGAAAGTAGTATCAGAACCACACGTTGCACAGGTACTGATAACATCTAAATACAAGGTTGATAAATGTAGGGTAACTCATTACCAAGTAGAGGTGTATTAAGAAAGTCTTCAGTTGAGGTTACTGTGTTGTGCGAGAACATCTTTCCTTTCTTTGGCAAAATTTTCTGCCATATGCATTTAGGCAAGTATACTGATGAGGACTGGAAGATTTGATGAGAATGACTAAGAACAAACTGAGTTTTTATAAACACAGTGTGACAGAACATGGAATAATACTGTAAAATCTTTATCTCTTCTTCCCTAAAGAAAAACTCGGTTAATTTTTGTTAATTTCTAAAAATGAAAGTTATAAATACTGAGTAAAAGACCTGCTATACTCTTGTCCATGTACGTAGTTCTAAATAATAATTGAGGAAACAATAAATTCTTTAATGTGGTTCAGTCTATTAATAAGTTGGAATGCCTAGAAGCTGTAGAAATAACTTTCTCCTTTACCCATGAACTCATTTTCTATTCTAGGTATGTTGAGAGAGGGGAAAAAAAAGTGAATTTTAAACAGTTGTTCACAAGGCTTCAGTGCATGTATTTTATTCTGCTCTTTAATAAGGATATAATAACTTTTCCAGTGACTGGCAAAAAACCCCTGAAGTGTTATAAAAGAAAAGCTTGACCCTAACAGGTTATGTTTGGTATGTATTTTCTAGTAGTTTGGTAAATGGAGTATGCAGGTGTTAAAATAAAATGTACTAATGCAATGTTGAAGTAGTAAGTACTTGGTCTTCCTATTCTGTGAAGCACATTCTGTACTATAAGGCATGCATCTCCATGTTTCAAATTTCATTTAAATTATGCAATGCAGTTACATATTTAAATGTTACTGCTGTCAATAGGAATCACAAACAAATTAAACTTACTTATCTATGCGTATGTATATATTTGTACATAATTATACGTGATACATATTGTTATAAAATATGAACACAAAAATATATATCTTTATATTTTAAATAAACTCTGTACTGAATTAACTTGAATTAGGATCCATGAACTGGATTTCTTTTATTTTGACTTCAGAGCTGTGGCTTAATATGCTTAATATCCACATTAAACATAATGCCCTTTAGTCATTCTAAATGGGAAAACTATAGTCATTTCAGTTACTTAAGTCACATCAACATTAAAGTGACAAATACCTTGAGCTAGCTGAGAGTGTCTATATATCTTCAATAAAATAATAGAAATCAGTAGTAACGAGGAGATTATCATGTTAGAAAATACCGTCCAAACTGATGTTTTCTTTAATGTATGTAGTACAATGTATGATTGCATAATGTGCTGCTTTAATTACCTTGTTTCTTGAGCCAGCTTGTTTAGTGAATAAACAAGCATTATATTTGAATGTATACATACATATCTGTATAAATTGAATCAGTTATTGGATACATTGCCATCCATCAGAGTTCAAAAAAATATTTAGAACGTGAAATTCTCTTCAAAGTGGCAGGGATACCGAGTGCTTACAGTTACATTTTGTTGCCTTTGTTGCACAGCACAACTTTGAAAGAACACTTGAGAATTCATAGTGGAGAGAAGCCTCATCTTTGCAGTATTTGTGGGCAGAGTTTTCGTCATGGAAGCTCTTACAGGTACAGATTTTAAGTATATTGAGATGCTGAAGTGTCTTTTATTTGTTAATTTGTATGTGCTCTTTATCGGACTGTTTTTTTAAGGTATGTGTTTTATTTATTCTTACCCCAGCAGCGTTAGTCAAAAGACTATGCTAGTCTTTTGTGAAAAATCATTTAAATTTTAACACAATCCATGCTTGTGTTCTGTCTGTAGACAGAATGCCATGTGACTCTTGTATCAAAGTTTACTGTCTTGTACATCTAAAACTATCTTTGTTATTCAAGAAGAAGATAAGCTGAGGAGTAAAATGTCTTGCTAAATTAGCTTCAGATATGGGAGTTTAGCTGTGTTCTTTCTTGCTATTTTAGCAGTTAAGAATATCTTAGTTGAAAGCTACTTGCCAACATTTATGTGATCTATTAAAGAATGAGATTTCTTGTATCATGCACTGACGTTGATTATATGTATGGATTTAAAAAAAAATAAAGTGATTACATTTGGTGGTTACATTTATGACCACAATCATGCTAATTTCAACTACTGATAAGGAAGTGTTTTTCTTTCTGTTTTAATACAGGCTTCATCTGAGAGTCCACCATGATGACAAAAGATATGAATGTGAAGAATGTGGAAAAACTTTTATTCGGCATGACCATCTGACAAAACACAAAAAAATACACTCAGGTAGGCATTTTTGAAAATCATTTCAAAATTGCTATTTTGAAATAAACAATTGTAAGTGAAATAGGAGAATTATGTTTTGTTTTTACATTCCATGTAATATTTTTGCCATGATAAATGTGCCTTGTTATTTTTAAACTGTGCTGAAGTAGGATTAATCTGCTTATATGTTTTGAAGGTTTAAAAGCCAAATGTTTCCTCCATGTTAACATACAAAGATGAGGGACAGTCAAAAACATGTAACAAAAATATGTGACACTGGATTGTTTAATTAAAAAAAAAAAAAAAAAAAAAAAGCAAAAGTGAAAAAGGAGGATTTTTATGAGTTTGGATTTCTTTTTTTAATAGCAAGTGTCTGAAACATACCACAACACAGAAGAAGCTGTCAAAATCTCTGTCAGAGTTTGTACACTGATCACTTTAATGAACATCAAGGGGATGTTCCTGAAGTTCTCTTTTCAGAGGAAGAAGGGAAAAAAGGAAGATAGTGGGAGTCAACCTTGAGAAAAGGAAGAGGGAAATGATCATGAGGAGGAAAGCACTTAAAAAATTTTTGTATTGCGCTGATAGCAGGAAAGTAGATCTACAGAAGAAGGGAACATCCACTGGGGACTTTTGCTTTTGCAGAACAGGATCCGTTTGGATCTTGTTGCTTTGTAGGTGTTTCAGGCGTCATGAAAGTATGCAAGTGATCAGAGTCTAAACTTCCTGAGCCATTATTTTGAAGGACAGCTTCTTTTTTAGTGTTTGCAATCATGTCTGCTATAAAATAAAGAAATCTTTGAAAACTCAAGTACCAGAAAAATCCTCTTTTCTACTCTATTTGCTTTTTCCCTCCTCTAGAAAGTTACATTCTTTGACTGTCCACACTCCTCCTGCTTACATGAGAAGAAACATTCTTCCACTTTGTAGAAGATCTCAAGATGACTAAAAAGAATCAAGATACTTTTAAACAGCAGCATAAAAGAAAAAGGTAAATATGCAAAACAGGCTAATTAACCCACTTAGATGTAATTTTAAGCTCTAGAAATTAGTGGCTGAAAGTAAGTTGTATGTTTAAATAAACAGCAGTTTCAGAGCCTCCTGGGTATGAATTTTTGAACATAAAACATTGCAGGACATAAGAGAATGGTTTCCTAGTAATTTTTTTAAACCTCCTTTTTCTTCTTATATAGTAGATGTTTGGGGAAGTGTCCCCCTAACTAATGAGCGTAAATTGCTATATAGGGCCTGAAAAAAGGTCAGAAATAGCCATAAATAGAGTGGTAAAAAATCCTATTCTGATAGAACTAGCCATACATCCTGATTTTTATCCTCTGGTAACACAGGATCTTTTGGTATAAATGCTGAAAAAGGTATGGAAGAGCTTGATTGCCTGGACTTTGTTCATGGGTATGGCTATGTTGTATGTGTTGTAATTGCAGCTCTTACATGTTTAAATAGAAAGCAAAAATTCTAGAAGATTTAACTAAATTCTGTTGAATTTTGCCCTTAAAGGTGAAAAAGCCCATCAGTGTGAGGAATGTGGAAAGTGTTTTGGTCGTAGAGATCACCTCACTGTTCATTATAAAAGTGTTCATCTAGGGGAAAAGGTTTGGCAGAAGTAAGTATGTTGTTGGTTTTTGGTGACTGCATAAGCACTTTTTTACTATAACTGATCTTTTGTTATGACTTGCACATTCACTCAGAGGAGTTGTAGTCTATGTTTGTCATGATTTGCTTTAGTTCTTGGTAGAGATATCATTATGGTTTGAAATAGATATCAGAAATTTTAATCCTGTGGAGGCTGACTTACTGTTGGTCTACATAGATGTTTTGCTATAATATTTCTTACTGTTTAGTTAAGACTAAATCAACAGCTTTCATTTAGGCAATGTGAAAACTCTCCTACACTTGCCTATTTTAGAAGTTGGTAGTAGTTTATTAGTTTGAAAGCAGGTAAAAATTATGAAACCGTAAGTGTGTGTGTGTGTGTGTTTATAAAGAGACTGAAAATACAGTAGAGTTTTTAATTCTTCCAAAAATAAGTCTTTCAGAGATTTTTCAAATGAAAAATGGAAACTGTTTTTTTTGTTTGTTTGTTTGTTTTTTCAAATAATACATTTTATATGTCTTTCTTTGCTAACATTGCATAACTCACTATGAACATTTTTTTGTGTGTGTCGGAAATGTGATACATTGTCTGTTGTATGTTTGTTTGTTTTTTCCCCTTGATAGTAAGTAGCCTAAACCATTGTTAATAATTAACTTATGGCATAATTTTGTCTTTCTCTTTTAATCTATCAGAGAATAATAGTGAATATAGAAAAAAAAAACTTGATTGATTTAATTGATACATGTTTATATATATGTATATATATGCTGGGAAATATGAATGCAGGTTAAGAAATGTGCAAACTTTGAAATTCAGTTATTGCAGTTAATGCAGTTAAGAATTTCTAAAAGCTCTGTGGTTCTTAGTGTTAACGTTTTTGTTTTAAAACAAAAAGTAACATGAAATATGTTTTCTTTAAAGATACAAAGCAACATTTCATCAATGTGAAGTCTGTAAGAAAGTTTTTAAAGGGAAATCAAGTTTGGAAATGCATTTTAGAACGCATTCAGGTAAAAGTATATATGTGTAGGAGTCTATAAATCTAAATTGATGGAATTGTTTAAATCATTGTAGCTTTTGAGCACTTGGGGCAAGAGTAGTAATTTTCTTAGTGATATGTTGGCTCTTCCTGAATACAGTCTTCTGAATATATGAGCTGAAATATTAAGAATCCTCAACACAAACTTTGTGGTGTACTCTCTGCATCTCCTCATTAATCTACAGATGCAAACTGCATATGCCTGCCAAATTTACCAGACTTTCTAATCAGTTTTGTGGTGCAGACAATACTAGATTTCAGTTGATGATATAATAAGTTTTGAAATCTATTTGGACAAATTTATGTTTTTATACATGCTGTGTTACCTTTCATGCCTTATGTTTCTGAGAATTAGTATCCTTTTGAAATATGGAAAAATAGTAATCAAGCTAATTGAATATCAGTTTTACACCAATTTAAAGATAACACTTTTTTAATTTGGTTTATTTTCTGTGTTTACTTGGCAAAGATCCCAAGTATTGGGGTAACTAATTTAAGGGAAAGGATATACTACCATCATTCTTATAATGGCACTCTTGATTCCTGATTCATTGATGAACGTATTCTTTCTTTGCAGTGGAACTGTTCTTATAATAGGTTTCTATAGTATAATACATAGAATATGTGTATTTCCATAGGTACGTGTGTGAGATGGCTTTACTCAGCATAACCCTTTAATTCTTAGTTTTGCTTCTTCCTAGGTGAGAAACCATACAAATGTCAAATCTGTAATCAGTCTTTCAGAATTAAGAAGACGTTAACAAAACACATGGTTATTCATTCAGATGCTCGACCTTTTAATTGTCAGCATTGCAACGCAACATTTAAACGAAAAGACAAGCTGAAGTATCATATTGATCACGTGCATGGAACGAAGGCTGCAGAGGAGGCGCTGACATCTTCTTCAGAGGAAAAGTTAGTCTCCTTACCAGTCCAGTACACATCTGATGACAAAGTTTACCAAACTGAGGATAAAGAGTATGTGGAACAGTCAAAAGCATATCAAACAGAAGCTAAAAGTTTGCTGCAGAACGTATCTCCAGAAGTGTGTGTGCCAGTGACTTTGGTGCCCGTTCAGATGTCTGAGCCGCCAGCGGCTCTGGTGCAGCACCCTGCGCAGCCACACGCCATGCTCCCTGCCCAGCCCGAGCAGGCGGACTATCAGCGAGCCCCAGATTTATCATTTCTGGAGAAATACACTCTCACTCCGCAACCTGCAAATATTGTTCATCCTGTAAGGCCAGAGCAAATGTTGGATCCTAGAGACCAGTCATATCTTGGAACTTTACTGGGGCTAGATGCAGCTCCTACTGTGCAAAATATTTCAAACAATGAACATTCATGATCTGACCATAACATTCCACCCAACTTTCTAAGCCATTAGCCAACAGAAGGCTGATATGGCAATCAAGATTTATATTTTATTTGGACTCATGAGTCTTCTGCATAGTTTTGGAAAAACAGGTTTGTTTACATAGTATTTGAACATATAGGCACACTTTTATGCATATCAAGAGAGTGTTTCTTGTGATTTTAAGAGTTTTTAAAAAGCTTACGGATGGTCTTTTAAAAAAATATGCTCTGAAATACCTTTTAAGGTTAGTTTGCCGAAAAATCTAATTACATATCTGACTATTAATTTAAAATTGTTTGCCTTTCTGCATCTCACAGAGTTAGAAGAATAAGGGTTATGTCCAGTTCATTAAAAGTCATAATGAGGAGCAGGGGGCAGGAATATTTAAAAAAAAAAAATCAATCTGTGCTTTACATATAAATTAAAATGTAATTGAACCCTCAAACATCTTTAGGGAGTTTGATTTCTGCCTGACAGTTAAGGCTAGCCAGTAAGTAACATGAAATATGTTTTCTAGAAGAAGATTCAGATTCTTCTAGAAATGGATTCAGATACTCTCTAAAGTCACCAATCAGAATGCTGTAAAGATTCCCCAAAGTAAGAAAATCAAATATAGAGAGATTAGGCTACCTAAATTGGGTCTCTCATTTATTCCTTGGTCTCCAGTGTTAGATACTGAATTGTGTGTGTGAGAATTTAGACATCAGTACTGCCTAATTTTCTAAAGATGGTTCTGTATAAATTTTTGTCTTTTTTTTCTTGCTTCTTTATTCTTCCTTCTCTTCTAAAGTGTGCCCAACACTATAACTTTGAGAGAAATTATAGTATTTTCCAAGTCATTTTAATCTATGAACAGTAATAAAGGATTGGCATGGCTTATCCTTGTTAGAGCATAAATTTTGCTCTAATGCCTCACTAGCATGCTGATTTTCAAGTTTTGCAATGAAGAAGAAATTGAAAGACTATTATGTCCAGCATAGCACTCTACTTTTATTTAAAAAAAGAAATAATAATTACAAATCTCCTGTGAGTTGCTAACAAAATGGTTCTGTGTTATGTTTCAGTTTCTTTTACTATGTTTATAAAACGAAGTCAAACTCTTGAGAGTATTCCATATCTTTTAACTTTTTCTTTATTAGGTGTAACGTTTCAAAAGGAACCATTTTGTACTAGAAGTTTAAAGTAATTTAACATGAAATCCGGTGTTATTTAAGCCCGTCACATTGTCCATTTTAAGCATTCTCTAGAAATAATATTTTCTGTGTTGATTAGGTCAAGATTATGCCAAAGAAATTCTGGGAAGTCATATTTTCCTTTTAAGTATTCCTCATGAGAGTTACATTCTAAGGCAAAGTTTTCCCCAGTTTCCTCAAAAATCTGCTATTCTTAAAATTTTAAAGAAATTTTATAGTAAGGTTTTAAAATGGGAAACTGGAAGTATGGATGTTATTGTGAGAAACTTAAATTTATTCAAAGGCCTGACAGCACAAAGGTCTGTGATGAAAAGTTCTTTTATCACCCCAGTTCTACAAACTGTAAATGACATTGATCATTCTAAATTCCATTTAAGTACTTTAGTTGTCAGATTCTTTTAATGCCAATCTACTTCAGTACTGAGGAGGTTGTAAGAGAGGGGCCAGGGCTGCCTGAATGTTCTTGTTTTGATGCTTGTACCCTAATGGATTCTTACCTAAACACACCAAAGATTTCTGTTAGCTGTTAAATAGTGGAAAAGTTATAGAATTTAAGTGTTATCAATATTTAAATAGGACTTATCCAAAGAAGCACAATAGAAGTCCTAAACTTTAAAAGTTCAGTTTTTAAAACAGGACTGCGTATGTTTAACTGTTCTATGTTTATATCTCTAAAGCAAAATTTAGAGCTGTGCTCTGGGAATGTTCAGACTGACATGCTATAAATGTATCTGGTAAGAAGCTGAGTACTAGCTAATACACAGCAATAATTAGGCCATTGAATGCCATCTTCTGAAAGGACGCTATCAAGTACTATCCTTCCTGCTTGCTGTCTCCACCTTCATCCCTTTTAAAAACTAAAACCACTTTTGCCATTGTTACACTTCATAGCAATTTCATCTGTAGTGTTCAAACTGACAAGTATGTCATGTACATACTGCTGCATGTGGACATGAAACAAGTGATTTCCAGCATTTATAATTGTACCATTCAGAATGGATATTGATGTACTGATGACATCAATAGTGTCAGTACAGTTCTCAGATTAAAAAGCTTAATTTTTGTTTTATTATTATTATTCCACAATAGCATTGTAGGATTTTAACTGAACTATGGCTTAAAAGTAGTTGGCAATTATTTTTTTTCTTTTAAAATACAGTAAGTCTGGAAGGCACTCTGGTTAAAATGGAATTTGGAGCATATTTACTTGATAATGTCCTTTTAAAGTGTTTCATGATTGTGCCTTTTATATTTACTCTGAATACTGGGTTTTTCTTTAGTTTAGTTTATTATTAAGATCATTACATTAAGCCTAGTATCTTCCTAAGTGCTTCATGGTTTTTGGGTGCCCAAAAAGAAACAGGCTGTAAAAGGGCTTGTTATTCAGAAAAACGAGCACCAACTTTTGTGTTCGCATGACAAGAATTTAGTCATTCGTAGAAAAAAAATCCTAGTTCTACCTACTAGTTCTTTGGCACTCTTTTATTTGCAGATAACCAGACCTAGTTAGTGTTTTTACCTGCTGGTCAGGCTGGATCATTGCCAGTTGGCAGTGAAAGAGAATAGGAAAACTTAAGTGCTAGATACATAGTTTTTATTTTTTTAATATCATGAGCTAGAAATCTTAATGGCTTTACGTCTGTTTGAATTCCTATATGAGCGAAGTAAATTTTCATGGGCTGGTACTTCATTTGGCATGTGCCAGGAGCTTGATGGAGAGCAGTAAGAGGGCAGGAACTGAAGGACAGAGAGCTGAACCTCACAGCTGCATTGGTCAAAACTCCTTAGCTGTCTGGTGCCTCCACTGTAATATGTGTATGGGCTCATACAACATTGTATGTCCTGTTAACTTGGAGGCAACCCTTAAAATAAAAGCTACTATTTTGTTCTGACAGCAGTTGACCATTTGCTGCCAAAGAAGGAAGAAGGTCTATCTTTAAAGAGACCTTTGCACATTGCAAAACTTGATCTTTTCTGCACCCTGACCTTTGCGTATGTTTAACTGTTCTATGGAGAAGAGAGGAGTCTCTGTTGGTGCACGGAGCTCCTGCATGGTTCTGAGAACTTACTGCATTCATTTGCTTTAAACATCTGAATTCTCTGTCTTTCTTTCTCTCTTTTTTTTTTTTTTTTTAATTTAGTATTTTCTAGTTGACTGGGTCACTTCTCTTATTTCTTTAAATGGATTTTATATTTGGTTTTATTTATTTATATTGGAATTTCCTCCTCGAGCACTGACACTTTTCCTACAGAGGTATGGCTTTCATGGATTCTTTTTATGCTGAACAGCATCAGTAATTATAAACGTGATGTATATTTCAGTAGATTAAGGTTTCCTTAAAAATATAGCGCTACGTTAGTCTCGATCATAGTTTGGGAACATGGATCATGTTGAAACACTGTGAGGACAAAGGGTTTGGTGGCTGGTATCAAAGCACTAAGCCTTGATGTGGAAGAGTATCCAAATGTCTGAAGAAGGCTTAAGAGCAATGGGGTACCTGCGATCTAGTGCTAAGGAATAAAAGGATCCTTAAGATTCTTTTTTTTTTAAAAGGAGGGAACTTCTGTCTAGAAATTCACACAAAGGAGCGTGGATGATTTCTGAGAAGGCTGTGGCACATCAGTGGCTGCCTTTTTTTTTTTTTTTTTTCCTCCCCTTTAAAATAACAAAAAGATCTGCAGTGTCTCTACATTGAGCATAATGCATAGTGCATTTAGGGCTGTGTGTCCTTAAACAGGACTAAAGCTTCAGGGGAATGGGGTACATACACCTGCAGCGCCTTTTGATTTTTTTATTTTTTAATGCTATCTTGCAGTGTTTTGGTTGTTTCATCATGTGCATTGAGGGAAAAAACTTGTCTGAATGTAATGCGGGACAGATGCTTTGCTGTAAGCCCATACGGATCCTTTCCCTTGTTCATAAGAAATGTTTTGGTATAAAAGGGCTGGATGTGTTGATGGTAACAGCAGCAAATTGTTTGGAATCCCCCTTCCCAGCCATTTTGTTTAAATGTTGATCCTTTTATATCAAATAATAAGGTGAAAATAAACTCAATATTTTGTCACTGGTATATGAAATGCTGTGTTTTAAATGTGGTCCGTATAGGTTGATATTTTAGATGGCAGTCTTTAAAAGTTGTCTTTTTTTTAGGGGAAATCTCTCTGCTGTCAGGAAAAGATAGGAGGCGTACTGTAAACGTAGAAGTACTCGGTCCTATATGTCATTTTGGTCGTTATGGAAAAGTATTGTAAAGTTCTGTTGTTGTAACATGGCTTGCTTCCTGGGGCTCCTGTCCTGCCTCGAGATTCAGGTTCCCCCCTCCCCACTTTATTTTTTAATTTTTATTTTATTTTATTGATAGCATGGAATGCTTTGTACGTCCTTTGGTTTGGAAGTTCTTGAAAGATTAAAAAAAAAAGCTGAGGCGCAGGCTTTTTGGTCAACTGTGTGTGTGTGTGTGTTTGCTTCTACTTTTTATTTTGAAATATTTTGTAAATTAAATTTATTTAGAAAAAGAAAGAACCTGGCTGCTCCTGATGCTTTACCCAGGGCGCTGTTCTGCCTTCCGCTCGCGTCCGTTGCCGCCGCCGGGCGCCGTCGCCTCTGCCTTCACCCTGGCGCAGGGGCCGGGTGCCCTGCAGCTCCGCCCGCGTCACCCGGGCAACGCGGTGCGGCCGTTAAAACCAAACGGCGGGCCCTCATTGGCGGAGCGGCGGGGGGGCGGGGGGCGGTGCCGCGCGCCCATTGGCGGAGCCGCGGGATTTGAACGGGCGGGCGGCGGCGCGGCCGTTGGTGCCGCGGAGCTGCCGCGGCGGCTCTGCCTCGGGTCTCCGCATGGCCGCTGCGCTGCTGCCCGGGGCCGCGTGGGCGCTGAGCCCCGCCGCGAGCACCCGGCGGCGCTGGGCCACGCAGCAGCAGGAGGATGAGGAGGACGAGGCCGTGCTCGTGCTCAGCCACTTCTCCCGGCCGCCCTTCCTCAGCTTCGGCAGCCTGCGCCTCGGCGCGTCCCGCACGCGCCTGCTGCACCTCGACAACCCCAACGCGGAGGACGCCGAGGTGGTTGTCGAGCGCTTCCCGGCCACCGACAAGGGCTTCAGCATCGAGCATCGCCGCTTCTTCGTGCAGGTACCGCGCCGGGCCGGGGGCTCCCGGGACAGCTCCCCTTCCCTCCTCTCCTGGGAGGAGGTGGGTTTTAAATGGCAGAGCTCGAGGGGATGGTGAGGAAACGCGGTCGCTCCGAGGCGCGTGACGGTGCGACAGGGGTCCAGCCGCAGGCGTTGCGCTTCGTGCAGCCGCCTGGGCAGTGTCACCCGCACAGCCTTGGAGCCGCCGCAGGCCGCGAAGGCAGCAACTCCCCTGTAGAAGCGATATCGGGGTGGGGAGGAGGCTCTCCCGGTGTCCCGAAGGTGCGAGAAACGACCGGTTCTCTGCCCGGTGCTGAAAAGGCAGTGCGGGCTTCGCCTCGCTTGTGTAGAGGCATCAAAGGAAAACAAAGGCAGGATCAAGGATCTTTTTGTTTGTTCGTTTTTGTTTTAACTTCTGTTAACTTCTTAAACAGTTATAGGATATCTGTTTAGGAAAAAAGACNGCAGGCCGCGAAGGCAGCAACTCCCCTGTAGAAGCGATATCGGGGTGAGGAGGAGGCTCTCCCGGTGTCCCGAAGGTGCGAGAAACGACCGGTTCTCTGCCCGGTGCTGAAAAGGCAGTGCGGGCTTCGCCTCGCTTGTGTAGAGGCATCAAAGGAAAACAAAGGCAGGATCAGGGATCTTTTTGATTGTTCGTTTTTGTTTTAACTTCTGTTGAACAGTTAAAGTTAACTTCTGTTAACTTCTTAAACAGCTATAGGATATCTGTTTAGGAAAAAAAGACTGAGAGTTGTGAACAGGATGCTGATTTCTTGCTGTTCGTGTTGACAGAATAGATGGTAAAGCAGACTTAATTTTCAAATTAATTACAATCCCCAGGGGAATATAAACAGTAAATAGCTAGTCCAGTCAGCGGCAGTTTTTTATGAGGTGCTTAGTCAGACATGCACCTGTGGCTCTCCAGATGCCCTAGAGTCTTTCTGTAGGAGAGAAGAGAAAAAAACACCCTGGACAGCTCTTGGGGCAATGTGTGTAGTGCAAGCTTCCAGGCTGCTTCTGTGTAGTGCTTGAATAACATGTTCCTGCGCTTATAATAACTCGATATGTGTCTGTTTAGCAAACCTGTCAAAAGCAATCGGTATTTAACTAATCAACATGTTTTCATTAAATGTATCTGCCCAGAGAGGTGGAACTCTCTGAATTCAAATGCCTTAAAGGTTGATCTTTTTCATATCCTCTTTTTGAGCCCATTTGAGCTGTAAGCTGTTTAGTTTGTTAGTACTTGTATCAGCAGAGCACTGAAGATATCTGGTAGATCACTGGGTATGAAAAATCTTAGCTCCTAGTTAGGTCCATGACATTCCTGTTTATTTGCAGATTAGACATACAGTGTCCTTGTTTTTATTCACTGAACTTGCAAATATCTTTGCAGAGTATTGATTTTGTAAGTCATTTAAAAATATGAAAAGCTTTATTGCAGGTTTAGGTAAAGTCTTGAAAATTAAACTATAACTATTAGTCTAAATACCATTCTCTGAAAATTACTATAGAGGAGTTTATTGGTTGTAAGTGCAAAAACAATGTCACTTCTTGCCTTTATTCTGTACTTGTCCTTTCTCTTGCATGTTATATTTATGTGCTCTTGTTTGTTTTACTTTATAATTACATGAGAATTACATGCCCTGTAAGTAAGACAGCATTGTTGATGTTGGTCTTAATGTTACGTTGTTGATTGAGATTGTTTAATTTTACATGTTAGAGAAGAGGAAAAACTGACATTTTACCATCATATATTCTGAATGTAAGAAATGATAAATGACATCAGTGTACCTTAGTGCCTTATACCAAACACTTCTTTCTTTTCTATAGTCAGGAGGAAGAATATCTATTCCTATAACATGGACACCAATAGAAGAAGGAAGGGTTAGAGAACTGGTAACTTTTGTTATTAATGACATTGTGAAACATCAAGCTGTGCTCCTGGGTGTGGTTGAGCAGCCGGTGAAGAAGAAGGTGAGTGTGATTAATTTTACTGCTTTTGCATATTTGAAAGAGATGTAGTTTCTACTAGTGGAAAATCAAATGCTGGCAAATTAATAATTGATAGATGTATGTGTGAGTGTCCGTTCCTTTGAAACTTGTTTTAGGAGATAGTTACTTGTGTATTAGAACTTGAAGAATAGTACCAGAATACGACTGGAAAACAACTGTTTTCAAGCCTGGAAGTAAATTCTGATGAATTTTGGATTAAAAACATTGGTTTTTAGCTTTCCTTAATTTATTATTGTCAGTTGCATTGTTTTTGCTGATGTGTTTTGCTGGATGTACAGTTTATTGCAGTCATAGCATCAGAGTAGTGTAGGTTGAAGCAATCTCTGGAGATTGTCATGTTCAGTCTAAAAACAAGACCTTCAGCTAGGTTATCCAGGAGCCCCTCATGATGAATTTTGAGTATTTCTGGTGAGGGAGACTCCACCATTTCTCTGGGCATCTTATTCCTGTGTTTAACTTTTCTAATGGTAAAGAGTTCATTTTTCTTTGTGTCCAGATGGAGTTTCCCCAGAAGTGGTCTGTGCTCATTGCCTCTGTCCTATCATCATGCATTCTTATGACTTCTATAACTATTTTTTAGGTATTGGAAGATGGTAATTAGATTCCAACTCTCCCCTCCCACTATCCTCCCTCTCAGGATGCGGGGTGTTCATCCTTCTTCCCTGGATTGAACAAATCCATTTTGTTCAACCTGTCTTCATACCCTTATATGCTACATGGCTAGGCAATCTTTTAAAGTATTTGTAGACTTTGAATTTTAAAAGATACATTAATAATGTTCATTTTGTATATACAAGTTAAAACTTAGTATGCTCACTTACATTCATTATTCCTTTTCAGAAGAGTCTTTGGGATAACATAAAAAAGAAAAACACTTCTGAAACAGCTGTTTCAGCAAGAGTTAAGAGGAGAAATTCAAAAGTTAAAAATGCTAATAAAACCTTTCAAGTTTCCCAGAAGTTGGATACGCTTAGAAACCCACTTCAGTCATGTGAAAATCAGAATACAAAGCAAAGCAGCATATCCTCAAGAAATGACTCCTTTGCTGACCTAGAAAATAAGCTACCTATATCTCCTATTACACCTATGCTAGAGGAAGATCACAATGCTGCTTGTACTCCAATTTCAATGAGAAGATCTACTACATTTTCCGACATGGCTGCGGTGGTAAATGACGGCTTATTACCTGAAATAGATAGAGAAATCAAGAAATTTGTGGATCATCATAATGAATTAAAATCTGAAAGTTCATGCAGTTCTTCCAATGGATTAGTACAACTGACAGTTTCAAGTAATGAAGTCATTCTTAATTGTACGCTTTTACCTGTTTGCACTCCTGAACGTTCAGTGTCTGCACCCATTTTGGGCATGAGGAGAATTTTAAGTCCGGATTCTTTTATAAAAGACAGTTACCAAGTTGATGAAGACATCACGATAGAGAAACCTGTTCCAATTCTGTCACCTGATCAATTTGTGAAAGACATCTTATCAGATGTGCAGGCAAAGACTCCCAAAATTGAGGCAGCTTCTGTATCTTCTACTACAGAGACTTACGTTGTAAAGAAACGGGTCAAAAATCGATGTGTACAGTCAAAAGTGTGTGTTCGTACAGGCCACAAGTTAAATGATGCCTCTGAGACACGCACTGTAGAATCACAGGTAATTCGTTATGACAAACCCAAACAAAACCACTTCAATTTTCCTTCTACAAAGGAACTTGAAACTTGCAGTTATTTTCAGGGAGACCAACCAAAAAAACGTCCAGTCCTTTCTGCTACTGTCATTAAAAGTAAGCCTGATGCTGTTGAAAGAAAAAGAACAGAAAACACGCAGCCAAAATCTAGAAAATGTCTCAACAGTGCAGTAATGGAATGTGCTAACGTGCTTTCCGTACAAACAAAGGCAGAAACAGCTAGCCACCTTCCAGTTATAGATCCCATTTTGGTTGAAAACAAATGTCATGACGACAAAACAAATTCATGCACTGGATCAACTTCATTGAGTCGTAAGAGGAAAAGTGAAGTGCACCTAGAAAGCACTAGCGCTGCAGGTTTGATGCATGCAGAAGTTGAAACAAAAAGAACTCTGATGTCTAGTGTGAATGATAAAGCACACACTGCTCTTAGACCCAGAACCATCAAACATATGGGCCGAGAGAAAGCAGCGCAGAGAAAGAAAGCTGGTGAGCGTCATTTGCTTTATGGAGCCTTGTGAAGATTGCACAGCAAACTGAACCGTCTAGCGTATTTCTTATCCCTGTAATGTGAATATTTGTTAGGTATTATCTGCATCTTACAAACTTGAGAACTAGATCAAAATTGGAGTTATGTGTTTGGCTTCAAGTCTCATTCCTGTCATATATACACTATCTGTTACAAATATTTGACTGGCATATTTGGACGTATTTTCAAAAACGTAGTTCCCGAGTCTGTGTTGCATGCTGCATCCTTTTTCCTGTATGTACTCAGCTGGCTCTTAGCTTCATGTAGGTCAGTGTTGTATATAAGTACTTAGTTGCCTGAAGACCAGAATAAGTGACTTCTTGCATTTAAAGATATTTTGTGTTTCAAAATGTTCCATTCCCAAATATGCTCTGGAATGTGCTTTTCTGTTAGAGAGCCCCATTCTTCATTTTCAGTATCTTCATGAAGTCCCTGCAGTATAGCTACCAGGAAAATTTTCAGAATAAAACAGCGTTTAGTTCAGTTAGCAAGATGCTTAGTTCCGAAACTATTGGCAATTCTCCTGAAGACCCTGTAATATAACATATTTTAATCTCTTCTGTGGTCTGTTTTTGATCTGGAGTTTCCACTAATATGCTATGAGTTGAAGCTTTTGAAGATTCGCCATGTCAGTGTCCAGGAGGAAAAGCAGGCTTGTTCATAACTTTGTTCCCCTTCATCTATTGATCTAAGAATGAACTGGATGAGGAAATATTATGTGAGCTCCAAACAAATTCTGTAATAGTGAATGTTTAATGGAAAAACTACTTTAGCTGAACAGAAGAGTGCAGCCTCTCATTTATAGTCCTTTTTAGCTTTCTTGCTTCTGAAGTAACAACTTGTTAGGATGTCAGGCAACAAATATAGTCCATCTGTAACAGCATGCTTTTTAAATCCTTTATTCCCCATCAGCATAAGAAAATTAATTACACTGAAAAATGTATTTTACACATTGAGAGCAGAATTCATAAAGTGGAGATTTTTTTTCTTGTTTTGCATATAAGCACTTCTACCACTAGATGGTGGATGATACCAGCTAACACCCAGTCACAATACAGAGCACTTTCTGAATAGTGCTCTATGAATATAGTATTTTAACTTCACACTGGTTAGCTCTTCGAGTTAGCTTAGATCCTGATGAAACTTCACAATGACTTCAGTATATCATGATGAGATGTTGTTACCGCTTCATTACAATTTTGGGCTTTGGTAACACTTGAGCTCTGGTCTATAACTTCTGATAACCAGCATGCTGTTATTGCAAGTGAGGATTTGACATTGAGTAGGACTGATCTCGGAGTCGCAAATGTGTGCAAAGCAGTGAATTGAGTCTGTATGAGTACAAGTTTGCACTTTAATACTGCTTTCTTCTCCCCCTACCCCCACTAATGACACAGGATTTTCATCCTGTCTGTCTACCACCCTCCCTGAGGTACTAATGAATCTGTTCTCAGGTGAAGTTAGTAATCTGTAAAGCTGAAAATCTGTTGGGGAAAAAATTGCTAATTTCTTTAACGTAAGGATGGACTGTGAGATACAATAGCCATTTTTCATTCCTATTTTTTTGTTTGTTTGCTTGTTTTTCCTCCTTTTGACTGAAGTCAGGCTTTGTTGAGCTTTCTTCATCACTTATAAGAAATTACTGGTGTTTTATATGGGTTCATAGGGAATTACTCCAGTTCCACAGTTTAGCAGTGTTACAAACATTAAAATTTTGCTGTTTGATGACATGTTAACTTTCACTGACAGTTGTTTGTTATTGATATTTATATGTCGATGCTCACAGGTTCTTCAATTCAGAAAACATCTAAAACTACCAACAGAATTAGTAAACCTATTGCTGGATTAGCTCAGTCTCACCTGACGTTTGTGAAACCATTGAAAACAGGTAGGCAGAAATCTGGTATTTCATAGTAAAACAATATTCACTGAACTGAATGCCCCAGTTGCTGTTCTGGTATTGCTTGTTATTACCAGGACCCAACTTGAGTAGAGCTAGGGGAATAGGATACAGCACCTAAAACAAAACAGTATCTAGTAGAAAAAAAGCTATCTACCTTTCAAGTTGTGTCATGATTACTCACAAGGAAAATTGGTTGGTGAAAGTAGATGGTCATGATCAGGTGAAAGTAGATAATGTTTCCCTCTGCTGTAAACAGAAATTCTGAAAAGCTGTATCGTAGACGTACTTCCAGCTGACTGATAGTGGTTAGTGAAATGCCTCTTCTGCTCCAGAAGAGAGAACTTGCTACCAGAAAGATAATGATTTCATGCAACTAGTAATACTAAACTTGTTCTGCTCAGAAAAATGAATCTATAAAATGGTTGTTCCTCAACTTTTATTTGCTCTAAGTTGTCTTGCAAATGTCTTGTGTTCTAGAAATCTTGTTTTTGTTCCAAATGTTTTAATAATCAAATCCATTATTTGTGTGTGGAATTGATTTAAATGTCTGATCTATAAGTCACTCAAGATTCTAACCTGCTATTTTTCTTTTTTACTGATAAATGGAGTGTCAGACATAATATATTTCACAGTGAAGTTTAAATCAGTTACCAAACATTTGAAGAGCTCTTATTTTACACTTTTTTTTTTTTTTAAGTCATTCCCAGACATCCAATGCCTTTTGCTGCTAAAAACATGTTTTATGATGAGCGCTGGAAGGAGAAGCAACAACGAGGTTTCACGTGGTGGTTAAATTTTATCCTTACCCCTGATGACTTCTCTGTAAAAGCAAACACCTCACAAGGTAAGATGAGAATTTATCCTCTGTCCTTTAATTTTCTTACATGTTGCATTATTTGCAGTACTAATACTGATGAAAATAACTGGAAGAACTAGCTTAGCGCTAGTCTCAATTTGTTGTACTGTAACACTCAATTCTTATGTAAGAGTAGATTTTTTTTTCTTAGTATTTATTTATATATTATGTGTTTCACTGTTCAGCATTTTACTTTAGACAATTATAAAGCAAATACTTGGTAATGTGTTTCAGTGACAGAAAACAGGAAATATGCTAAACCTTTTCCTGAAGTGTTGTCCATTCTAACAGAACTTTATAATCCTCTGACCCTTTCTGAGTCTTATTTCCCTGTTGTGATACACCTCAATAGGAAGTATGCACTGGAACAAGAAATACTCGCTGGAACATGCAGCTCTAGCAGCCCTCAATGAGTGTACAGGGGAAATATGCACCTACTAAAAATGACTGTAGCTGCGACTAGTAAATTGATAGTTGTATTTTTTCCAAGTATTCTTGTATTAAATACTTGACTAATTCATGGGCTCAACAGAACGTATTTAGTGGAACAGATCACAAGCTTTCTGAGAAATAAAGCTTTTGAATAATAGCCTTAAGAAAAACCAACAACAACAAAAAAAGTCTTCGAGATGTAAAGGCTTTCTGTGTGTGTTTTAAACAGTGAATACAGCAGCTCTTATCTTGGGATTAGAGAACCACCATAAAACCAGTGTTCCTAAGGCACCAACAAAAGATGAAGTCTCTCTCAAAGCTTATACTGCTCAGCGCAGGCTGAATAAGCTACGACGTGCAGCTTGCCGCTTGTTTACATCTGAAAAAATGGTCAAAGCTATTAAGAAGCTGGAAGTTGAGATTGAAAGTAGACGTTTGCTGGTCCGTAAAGACAGACATCTATGGAAGGATGTAGGTAAGAATACTGAAGACTTGCATATTTTCTAGGAATAAAGGTTTTTCATATAGTAATCCAATTTAGTATAAATATGAATTGTTTGTTGGACATAATCTTACAAGGCATTATTTTGCAGGAGAAAGACAGAAAGTCCTTAACTGGCTTCTATCTTACAACCCTTTGTGGCTGCGTATAGGTCTAGAGGTAAGTTCAGAATTAATGGTCCATAATCAAAACTTTGCAGAGTTCTAGCAATTGTTTTAGCTGTTTAGTGCTTTTTGTTTCTTTTCCGTTTAAATAATCCAGGTCAGTTAATTTCCGTTATAGTATGTAGCTCTTACTAAAACAGACTTACTTTGAAGCAAATTGAATGTTAACTCCCTGACCAAAACTGCAAAATTTTAGTTTGCTTTAGTGTTGGTTTTACTATTTACTAAACGGTAAGAAGCTGAAGCCTTCCTAGGGGGGCTCCTGGCTGAGTCTGCAAATGGAGATGATGATGTATATCTTTCAAAAGTAAATCTCATCTAATTTAAACTTCTTTTGGCTTGATCCTTTAGTGACCAATTTGAAAACTTGATTGATTTTAGAGTATGCTGACCAATTACTTTAATGTTTGTAGCTATGCTATTTACCACTATATAATTTCAGTAGTGTAGGTTGTTCAGAAAACCCCTCCATAATTAAAAATATCTGTAATGATTCTGCTTTTTTTGAATTTTTTTTTTCCTTTCTTTTCCTCCCTCCCTTTCTATTAGACTGTTTATGGAGAGCTGATAAGTTTGGAAAGCAATAGTGATGCTATGGGGTTAGCAATATTTATTCTTAATCGCTTGCTTTGGAACCCTGACATTGCAGCAGAATACAGACATCCCACTGTGCCTCACCTCTACCGAGAAGGTAACTACTACTACTTCAAACAGCTTATTTTTAGCACTTAGCTTTGAGTTTATAAAACTGCGATTTCATGGATTTTTATTCCTCTAGGCCACGAAGAAGCTTTATCAAAATTTACACTGAAAAAAATGCTGCTGTTAATTTGCTTTCTGGATTGTGCCAAGAAGTCTAGAATCATTGACCATGACCCTTGCCTCTTCTGCAAAGATGCAGAATTTAAGGTAAGAGGGCTGAGATTTGGTGCCTCCTTCCAAAATTGTTAAATGGAGAATGAATGGAGAATTGAATGGAGAATTTGTGTGTTTTATTTGAATAAATGCTGCTTTCTAACAAGTCTTGGCTGTTTAGACTTTTACATGAACATTCTCAACAGATGATTTTGTGCTTATATAAAAAAATTCCCAATGAAACTACAGTTCCTACTGTAGAAGGGACTTTGTTATCTTGCATTATTTAACTTTCCTATGTAAAACTGGGCGTCTGTATTTAAATGCAAACCAAGCATACTAGAGCTGATTTTAAACTGCAAGTTTGTTTTCGAGTGTTTTTTCACTTAATATTTTGTTAATATTGTTGTGAACCTCTTGTGACATGTCAGATTTCTCGATAAACTCTCTGTGTGTGTGTGTGTGTGTTTTGAAATAGTCCCCTTTCCTGGTGTTTGTACTCCTGAGACTGAGAACAGTATTTGTGAATTTGGTGCTTTTCATGACTTATTGCTAGGTTTCATGAAAATTAAGAGCTGGCTGAAATTATGAAAAGTAGGTGTCTTTTATAAGTATAGGCAGGGAAATATGGAGTGCAGTTTTATGGGCAGGGGATGCACTTGATACTTAACAAGTGTTGCAGTGCTAACATTGTCATCCTCTTTTTATTTAGAGTAGCAAAGATGTTCTGCTGGCATTTTCTCGAGATTTCCTGAGCGGTGAGGGAGACCTTTCCCGACATCTGAGTTTCCTGGGACTACCTGTCAGTCATGTTCAGACTCCACTTGACGAATTTGATTTTGCTGTAACAAATCTGGCTGTGGACTTGCAATGTGGCATTCGTCTTGTGTGCGTTGATGCAGATCATTTAATTTGCTTTATATAATGTCCAGTGTGAGTTTAGATAGGCATTAAGCTATAAAATTCCCATTTATTTTTTAGAAGAACAATGGAACTTCTCACAAAAAACTGGAATCTTTCAAAACATCTGCGAGTTCCTGCAATAAGTCGTCTTCAGAAGATGCATAATGTTGATATTGTTCTTAATGTGTTAAAAGAGCGAGGAATTCAGCTGAAAGATGAAAGTGGTAAGGCCTAGAAACTGGAGTTAGACTAAGTGCATTTGAGTACTAGTCAGTGTTTTAATTCTTTGTTTTACGTGATAGGTGCTTCAATTGATTCCAGGGACATTGTGGATAGACACAGGGAACGAACCTTAGCACTCCTGTGGAAAATTGTCTTTGCTTTCCAGGTACTGTTCCATTACATTATTATTATAATACATTTTTAATACTAGTTACAGTCAAGATGCATTGAAAATGCTGGTTCCTCAGTGGTTCCTTGTTGTCTGTGGAGCCTTGACTACTCAGAGATTTAGACTGGAGACATCAGTTTCGTATGTTAAAGTGCCATGCATGCCTTGTCTACTAAGCTTTTCGTAACAATATACTTTTTAACTATGCTTTTTCTTCTGGAATACTTTTGTACAACTCTTTGAAGAAAACTTAACTTCTGGTTTATGCGGTATACTATCAGAAGTGATAATTCATTAAAATATTAGAAAAAAATAATGTTAATCTCAAAATGCTACCAAGCTCTTACTAACTGAAAAGGACACGTGACAAATTTCTGCTTGCTAAATCAGAGCATTTTTTCCTTAAATTCTGTAACTTAAACCCCTGTATCCAGCAAGCTTATAAAGTTGTTTACAATGTGTTGCATATCAGTCTGATGATGGTGTAATAAAATATTTATTCATCTTCTCTTCCTCTCTCCAATAGGTGGATGTTTATCTTAATGTAGAACAGTTAAGAGAAGAAATAGAGTTTTTAAAGAATGCGCACAAAATAAAAAGAAAGTTCGATGGTCTCAAACCTGTTTCAAATCATAGTAAAACGCAAGATGGTAACAATAGTAACACCTCGTTTCACAGTTATAGTGGAAATGTGGAGCTGCTGATGGCTTGGGTCAATGCTGTTTGTGGATTTTATAATATCAAGGTAAATATTTCTGTGTTAGGTGTCTGCAAAGGTACATTTTGCTGTCATGAGAATGCTTATGCTTTTTAGAGCAGAATTCTTAAAACCAGTTACCATTTGCTGTTAGTACATATCTGATAACTTTAAATTTTGTTCTAGACTTAATTTGCTCTAATTTGGAGTAATAGACTTTCTATGGGTTTATCTGGATATTTCACTTTAATTTGAGTCAAAGGATATTTTCCTTGCAGAGGAAGGTCTGAGGCATTAAAAATGCCATTTAAAAGTACCACCTTTTTGTTTGAATATGGTGAGTCTAGGTTTTTTGTTATGTAATTTACTTATTTATTCTCCACCCTAAAACTTTGTGCATAAATCTTCCATGATCTGTGGGAAGTGTTAGAATTGCAAGCTAAAAATGTTAGAAGTGTTTGAGGCAAGGGAGATTCCTCTCCTTAGAGCTGCATTATGCTTACAAGGGATATAATTTTGGCTGTCTTCTCTAAGAAGGAAACCCTGTTCAGAGGGTCCCTGCAGATTTTGCTAATAGGTTCCCATCTTCTATCTCCTTTTTCTGGTCCAAATAACAAGAGTTACTGCAAAGCTACTTCTGTGAGTACTTGGGGATGTCTCTGTAGAAATAACACTACTTGGTTTCTTTATTGTTTCCCATGGAGATTTACTGTTTTTTGTTTGTTTTTACTGTGTTTACTTTCACATCCTTTTGGCTTCTGTGTAATGCGTTCCCAAGGAAAACACTAGTCCCTTAGTACTCTTTGTTTGAAATAAATTTGCACAAGCCATGCTTGATCATTTTCAATCCTACAGGATGACAAATTCTAAATGCTGTTTGCACCAATTTCGTGGGATGAAAAATTGTATCTTACTGTATTTTGTTAAACAGGTGGAAAACTTCACAGTGTGTTTCTCCGATGGTAGAGTGTTGTGTCATTTGATTCATCACTACCATCCCTGTTATGTGCCTTTGGAATCTGTGTGCCAACGTACAACTCAAACAGTAGAATGCTCAAGAACTCATACGGTGGGACTGAACTCTTCCTCCTCCTCCTCCTCATCAGATTCTGATACTTCTCTAAATGTTACAGAAGGAATGTTTGACCAAAGTGAGTTATTTGATGTGCAAAGATTCATAATAATGAAATTTCTTTTTCAACTTGATTTGACAAATATTTTCATTTCTTTGCAAAACTGTAACTACATCAGTCTTATACAAGGAACTATTGGAAAATGAAAAGAAAAACTTCCAGCTGATCAATGATGCAGTTTCTGACCTCGGTGGAATACCTGCAATGATTCATCACTCAGATATGTCAAATACTATTCCTGATGAGAAGGTAAGATGCCTCTAGAGCTGATGTAAATGTATTCTGTTCTCCTAGATATTTCCTAACTTTCTGTGTTCTGTGTTTGTTTAGGTTGTTATTACCTACCTGTCATTTCTGTGTTCGCGGCTTCTAGATCTTCGCGAAGAAACTCGAGCTGCTCGACTAATTCAGTCTGCTTGGAGGAAGTACAGGCTGAAAAAGGAACTGAAACTCTCTCGGGTATCTTTTGCTTGTTCAATATTGGTAGCTTCTATTTTGAGGAATGCTAAATGGAATAATACAATTTTAGTATTTGAAGGGTACAGGTTTATCAGAATAATATTGGCCTTCCAAATTGGCCTTAATAGCAGCACTTTCTAGTTTTTGTTTGTTTTCAAAACATTTCCTTTTTGCTAGTAAAAATGTTTTAATTAATGACTCCTCTGGAGTAATTACATTTGTTCAAGACTAGTGTTCTCCATGGTTTCTTTTTTATGCTCTCATTAGAGTGCATCCCTCCCTTTCTCCAAGTCAAATAATCTTAAAACAAAAAGGGAGGTGTTCATTTTGAATTACTAACGATTATTGTTTCTAGCTTAGAAACACTAAACTAGGTGGGTTTAACATTTTTGTTTGGGAGCACAACTTCACCAAAGCATTTTGAGTTGCATAGCATTAATTTGGGTAGTTTGCTTCTTGCCAGATCTTGTGATGGCTTCAAAACTGTGGCACTGCTAAAAATGATCATTCCACCACTAATTGAGGCACATATTATTAGATGCTGGAAGCGTCTTCAAGGGAAATATTTTTGTTATCTGCTAGGCAAAAGGGGAATGTTGGGGCTTGTGTTTGAATAGGGATACAAGTATTACATCCCTAAGTTACCCTGATGTACGAGTATGATGTACGCGTGATTACGGCATGGGGGCTGCTGTAAAAGCATTGGTGGTATATGCAAACAGAACTGTGTACTAGATGTAGATGGTCTTCCTGGTTTCTTCTGGTATGACTGTCTCTATGATTGTTTTTCAACTACATTTAGCTTTTAATTAATAGAGGAATACACATTCTGGAGTGTCCCATTAGTATAGATTAAATTAGTGTAGATAAAATACAGGCTTAAAAATTAATTCCTTAGGAGTGCTGAAGGAATTTAGTAGCAAAGGAGAACAACATCAAGGTGGGAAAAGCAGATTTGTAAGTAATACTATCTATTTGCAGAGACCATAGAGTTGAAATAATATTCTGTATCACAAGAACTCTTTTAATAGGGTGAAGAAAAACTGTGATATTAGCAAGCATAACTCTTGTGGGAGATGACTTCAGATAGTTATTTTAATACACCAAGAATTTGAATGAAAACTCCCATGCTAACTGAAAATTGACTCTTTGTAGGAAAGAGACAGAGCTGCTCGGATAATTCAGAAATATGCAATCAAGTTCTTGTCTTATCGACGCATCCTTAAAAAGGAGAATGCAGCAGTAATCATCCAAAAGTACTGGAGAAGATATGTAACCAGGATGAAATTTTTAAATCTAAAAAGGGCAAAGTTGGAGGAAGCCAGAAGTAAATCTGCCATAGTTATTCAGGTAATATGATATAAAGTGAGATTACATGAGACCGTTTGAAACCTCTGAATTTAAAGCGCTGTTCAGGATCACTTGCCCTGCTTACAGCAATTGAGACTCTCTTAAGAACCCTATTTTTTTTTTTTTTTTTCCCCTCCAATTTCTTGTGATACCTTTCCTGCGCTTACCAAGAACTAAATACTATATTTTTAAGACTCCTCTTTGGAGTAGAGATTAAAGAATGATTGAATCAAATAGTTTAAGAGGTCTTCTTTGTTGCCTGAATGAGTTTAGCCATGTGCCAGCATATAAATTCGTCTTTGCATAGAGATCTACACTTATATTCCTGTGGGGCAAGTTGGAATAAAGAAATCTTAATTCCTATGCTGCTAATTCTCAGCCTTAACTTCTAGATATCAAGGAAAAAATCCTGAATTTGCTGTCTTTTCTTGCAGGCTTACTGGAGGAGGTACACTGCTAGGAAGAGATATTTACAACTCAGATACTATACTGTTCTTGTACAAGCAAGGTTAAGGATGGTTATGTCTGTTGCTTCATATAAACGAATTGTTTGGGCTGCTGTTACAATTCAGCACCGTCTGCGTGCCACTAAGCTGATGAAAGAAGATCGTCGAAGATATCAAATCTTAAAGTCTTCAGCACTTACTATTCAGTCTGCATTCAGAAGATGGAGGACACGCAAAATGCAACAGAGAACTGCAGCTACGTTAGTACTGCAGGCTTATTTCCGAAAGTGGCAGGCGTCAAAGCTAGCTAAAAGAAAAAGAGCTGCTCTTGTCATTCAGTCTTGGTATAGAATGCACAAAGACTTGAAGCAGTATTTATGCATCAAGCACAGTGTTATCAAGATTCAGGCCTGGTACAGGTGTCAGCTAGCAAGACGTATTTACCAGGAACATAGGACACGAATAGTGACAATTCAGCAGTATTACAGAGCTCACAGGTCAGGAAGAAATGAAAGGGAAAACTATTTGCAAAAATGTGAAGCAATAATAGTTCTCCAAGCTGCTTTTAGAGGCATGAAAGCTCGTATGCTATACAGGCAAACAAGAGCAGCTTGTATTGTTCAGTCACTGTGGAGAATGAGACAAGAGAGGCTAAGATTTCTACGCATAAAACAATCTGTTATTACATTGCAGTCGCATGTGAGAAAATACCAACAAGTAAAGAGATACAAAGCAACTAAAAATGCTGCCTCTGTAATTCAAGCTCATTATAGGGCATACGTTGCTACTAGAAAAGCAGCTTCTTCCTTCCAGAGGATACGTCTTGCTGTTCTTGTCCTGCAGTCTGCTTACAGAGGAATGCAAGCGAGAAAAGAGGCTCGCATATTAAGATCTGTGATAAAAATCCAGTCAAGATACCGTGCTTATATTGTCCAAAAGAGATTTAAAAGCTTAAAAGATGCAACAGTAAAGATTCAAGCTTTTGTAAGGATGAGACAAGCACACAAGCGTTATCGTACATTAAGGAAGGCAACGCTTTATGTCCAACAAAGATACCGATCTCGTAGATGCGTTCTTCAACTTAAAGCAGATTATAGGAAATTAAAGGATGCTTGCCTAATAATCCAAGCTGCAGTTCGAGGCTGTCTTGTCAGGAAGCAAATACAAAGGTGGAAGAAGTCTGCAACATTTCTCCAGGCATGCTACAGGATGAGAAGAGACAGGCAACGTTATCTAAGCGTCTACAGCGCTGCTGTCGTCATTCAAAAGCGCTACCGTGCCTACCAAAGGCAGCGCCACCAGAGGCAGAACTTCTTGCGAGTTAAAAGGGCAGTGGTGTGCCTCCAAGCAGCCTACAGGGGCTATAAAGTGCGCAAAACTTGTAAACTTGAATACGCAGCTGCTGTTAAAATTCAGACTGCTTTTAGGACTCATGCTGCGAGAATGAAATTTCGGGCAATGATTCAAGCCTGCATTATGATTCAGAGATGGTACAGAAACTGTAAGGCTGGTAACAGGCAAAGATTGAGCTTCTTGACTACTAGGGCAGCTGTGCTGTCTCTACAGGCAGCTTTTCGTGGTTGGAAAGTACGAAAACAGATTCAAAGGCAACGTGTTGCTGCAACTACATTACAGTCTGCCTTCAGAAAATTTCTGGCCCAGAAAAGGTTCAGACTTACCTACCACGCTGTGCTAACTCTACAGCAGCATTACAGAGCCCGAATGATCGGACAGAAACAGCGGCAGGAGTATGTTGAGCTGCGTAACTGTGTAATACGCATCCAGGCAATATGGAGAGGGAAAAGTGAGAGAAGGCAAATCCAAAAGAAGCATAATTTTGCAACAATTATTCAGTCATATTACAAAATGCATAAAAATCAACAAAAATACCAAAATCTAAGGCAAGCAACTTTAGTGATTCAGAGATACTTCAGATCTTATTGCATGAAAAAAAAACAGCGTGAGCTTTACCTTAAGACAAAGGCTGCTGTGTTGGTTTTGCAGTCTGCTTACCGTGGGATGACTGTGAGGAAGCAGTTAAGCAAACTGAGCAAAGCTGCAACAGTTATACAAGCAGCTTTCAGATCTTACCTGGTAAAAAAGGAGTATGTAGCACTTAGATCTGCAGCTGTTGTCATTCAAAGGCACTATCGTGCAGTTATGCACGCTAAACGTCTAAAGCAAGAATACTTGTCTTTAAGGAAAGCCACAATCAGGATGCAAGCTGTTTATAGAGGTCTAAGGGTTAGGCAACAAATGCATCGGATGAACCAAGCAGCTGTTTCTATTCAGGCCACGTTTAAGATGCATCGCATAAACGTCAGGTACCGGGCAATGAGAATGGCAGCAATTGTAATTCAAAGCCGGTATAGAGCATTTTGTTTAGGCAGAGAACAGCGCAAAAAGTACTTGGAGCTCAAGAATTCTACTATTATCCTTCAGGCTGCCTGTAGAGGCCTGAGGGTTCGACAAGACTTAAAAGCTATGCATCGTTCAGCAGCGATAATACAGTCTTATTATCGAATGCACAGGCAACGAAGAGACTTCGGAAAATTGTTATGGGCAGCCAGACGGATTCAGCAGTGGTTCCGTGCCTGTAGGGAACGAAACGCGCAGGTTCACAACTATAGGATTGTGAAAAAGGCTGCGCTTTGTATCCAGGCTGCTTTCCGTGGTATGAAAACAAGAAGACTTATAAGAACTATGAATGCATCTGCTGAGCTTATTCAAAGAAGATTTAGAACTTTTATGAAAAGAAAATACTTTATTTCCCTGAAGACAGCTGCTATTGCAATTCAGAGAAAATACCGAGCAACAAAACTAGCAAAAAGTCAACGTCAAAAATACCTCTCTCTCCTTAATGCTGCTGTTATCATACAGTCTGCCTATAGAGGCTTTGTGGTAAGGAAGAAAATAAAGCAGATGCATCAAGCTGCTACAGTAATCCAAGCAACGTTAAGAATGCGTAAAACTTACATTTCCTATCAAGCTGTCAGGCTTGCTTCAGTAATCATACAGCAGCACTATCGTGCTTACAAGGCAGGGAAGCGTGCGAGAGAAACATACTTAAAATTGTACAATTCTGTTTTAGTAATTCAGGCTGCCTTTAGAGGAATGAAAACAAGATCCTTGATGAAGAAAAGACGCGAGGCAGCACTTACAATACAGAAGAACTATCGAATGCATAAGCAGTACCACCATTACAGAAAGGTACAGTGGGCAACCCAGCTAATACAGAGGAGGTACAGGGCCAATAAGCTGAGGAACATTGCAGTACAGCATTTTACTTCAATGAAGAAAGCTGCAATTTGTATTCAGAAGGCATTTCGAGAGAGGAGGGCAAAAAAGCATCGAGAAATGCATTGTGCTGCGCTGATTCTTCAGAAAAATTTTAAAACCTTTAGAGAACGTCAAAGATACCTTTCTCTTAAAGCAGCTACTATTGTCCTTCAGAGAAGATACAGAGCTCTGATTTTGTCAAGATATCATACTCGGGAGTATCTTGCTCTTTGCCAAGCAACTATTCGCATACAAGCAGCATACAGAGGGATCAGAGCACGGGAGAATATTAAGCGTATGCATTCAGCTGCCCAGAAAATCCAGGCAGCCTACAGAATGCACCAGAGTAGGAGGTCCTATCAAAACATGAGAGTTGCGGCTATTGTTATACAGAATTACTACCGATCATACATTAAAGGAAAGAATGAACGAAAGAAGTATCTGACAATTAAGAGGGCTGCTCTTGTTATTCAGGCATCATGTAGAGGCATGAAGGAACGACGGAAACTGAAAATAATGCATGTCTCTGCAACTGTAATCCAGTCCAGCTATCGCATGTATATGCAATATCGTTACTACAAACAACTGCAGTGGGCTGTCAGAGTTGCACAGCGAAGGTTCAGGGCAAAAATGGCAAAAGCTGAGGTCGAACAATATGCAAAAAACCAAAAGGCTATCCTTCGCATTCAGTTGGCGGCTTGTGCTAAAAATGCTCGGCAGTCACATAAAAACACTGCGGCCGCACAGTGTGCTCAAGTGTTTTCACAAATGAGTGTGGAAAGGAAGAATTTTCTCGCAATGAAAGCAGCAGCCATAATCATCCAGTCCATGTTCCGGAGCCGAAGGGCAATGCGTCGCTATAAACTGATTCGGAGCTCAGCAGTCACTATTCAGAGGTGGTACAGAGCGTGTTGCATGGCTCGTTTACAGCAAGCAGAATATTCTGTTCAGAGACAAGCAATAATAAGTATTCAGTCTGCCTATCGTGGAATGAAAGCAAGAAAAATGGCAAGAGAAATACGAGCTGCGAGAAAGATTCAGGCTTTTCTTAAAATGGCTGTGCATCGTAGAAGATTTATTCAACTTAAAAGAGCTGCTATTACATTACAAGGCTATTACTTAATGCATAAAACTAAATCAGAGTATGTAAGATATAAAAAAGCAGCAGTTGTTCTACAGCGATGCTACCGATCTCATGTGACTGCAAAACAACAAAGAAAAACTTATTTACAAATCCGGAAGAGCATTATCATAGTGCAGGCTAGAGTTAGAGGATTCATTGAAAAGAAGAGATTTGAAAGAATTAAAGAAAATGCAATAAAAATTCAGGTACTTGTGAATGTATATTCATATTTGATTAATAGATTATTCTCACTATTCTTACAAACAATGCTTTAAAGCCAAATGTTAGAGTTGGGCCTGAAGTCAGGTCAATGGCAGGAGCACAAACAAATCTGTCTTATATTCCCTTTTTACTGCTACCTTTTCTACCTAAGTTGTTATATCTTCAAACTTGAATCTTGATATTGATGTGTATGTTAATGTCCTTTTAATATCTTTCTCTTTCTCCTCTATAATTAGTAGTAGCTTAGGGAACACTTGCTTTGATTTGAATGAGAAGAACTGTCGTATTGCAACGAGTGCAAGCCATAAGGGCTATAGCATGAGGTAAATGGTAAAAAGTGGCTATGTCTGCTTGCCTTTCAAGACTCAGGTTTAGGGTGACGTGAGTAAGTTGATAGTGTCAGTCATGCTGGACTTAATAAAAGGCCCAATGTTAGTTTCTAGCAAGGTGGACAGAGAAATCCTGGTTATTTCTGTACAGCATAGTTTGTCCTTTTAAAGGACAAGTGTGAAAGTGTAGTCTTCCGATTTCTTGGATGTTAGAGGAGGTCCTCTGAGGAAGAGAAGATACCTAAACTTGTTTGTTTTTTAAACCCTCTCTCATTGATGAAATAAAATACTAGTACAGTTGACCACAAGTAAGGAGAATATCTTAAGGAAAAGAGAATATGTCGGTTGTAAGGAGAACGTGTCACTATAAAGCAACCTAAATGCTTGTCCAGGGCGAGTTAGAAGACTAGTTCTGAAGGAGTGCTCTGTGTCTGTGTATATATAAGTATATGTAACTTTCCTTTGAGGATGAAGGGAGCTATTTCTCCCTACTGTTTATATTGTATGTAGTAGGAGTCTGTGCTTTTGATTCTGCCTCTGGGAAAAGTTTTAACTGACTTCCTGAGATCTCCTTAATTATTTTATCCCAAGGAAAAGTGAAGGGTTTTCTCCTCAGGGTACTTTTAGACCAACAGGTGCATTTTTTCCCCCAGATCATCAAGGAAAAGGAACAAGATAATATGATATAATAATCTTCTGGGTTGCATTTGCTATCCTACTGTTTATATGTTACCTATAGTAGATGAGAGGGGTATATATTCCTCACTTGATTTTTTTTTTTTTTTTTTTCCTGGGAAATGGCAACTTTGGGGTCATTTTCTGAATGTGTAGCTGTATATATCCTGAACTATTGGAGTAGAGTATGATAATTTTGGTTAAAAGGAAGAAAAAATAATTAATTGGTAAACTGGAGGATTTTAAAAATTACTTGCATTCTTGATTTTACAGCAATTTAAGTTACTAAGTTGACCCATACTTAAAATTATGTAAAAATCTTCCATGTACCTTGCAAGTGGTGAAATATTCCAAGGCCCTGGAATGCAAGGCATTATTATGCCTTTGTCTTAAGGCATTTTTCCGTGGGTCTGTTCAGGGGCAGCAATTCCGCCTCTGAGAACAAAACTAGAAGAGCTGTCATTAGACTACAAGCATTTATCCGAGGCTATTTAGTCAGGAAAAAAAGGTTGGTATAATGAATGTTAAAAGCTTAGTCTTGATGTAAAATATTTTCAGAGCAGTATTAGCATTAATTGTGGCTGTAAAGAAAACAAGCACTTGATTAGTTGTGGAACCCTGTTTCTTGGTGACTGTTTTGAGAACTGGGTGGGTCAGTATAGATCAGAATTTTTTTTTTTTTTTAATACTAAAATCCTTCTTTTTGTTGCTTGAACTTCTGATATCTTTATGTGTATGCGTGTATGATTTTTTTCTCTCAACTGATACTTCTATACCTACACTCTTACACTGCTACTGTTTTATACTTTTTGTTGCTTACAGTCATTCTTCTGTTACACTTTATGTGTCAGGCCCAGGTTTGAGACTTTACCTAGTTCTGAGCTAACAACTTCAGAAAAGATTGCTTAGCTGTTATTTAGTATATCTATCAGTGTGGTGCTCTTTTTTGGCCTAGAAGATAACTACCCTCTGAGTATGAAAGGCAATGATGTTTTTTGGTTTCTTTTCCTTCTACAGATTTCAGAACAGAATCACAAGAAGAGGCTACTTTATTTTACAGCAGCTGCATATCATCACATCTCTGCAATTAAAATTCAAAGGGCATATAGAATTCACCTTCTGTTAAAACATGCACAGAACAAGATCTCTTCTGTTCTAGTAATACAGGTTAGTGTAATTAAGGATGACTGATTGTGCAAAATAGTTCAGTTAATTTTCTGCTTGCTAAACTGTAATTTCACACTGTTCACATGTGAAAGTGTGCAATATGGAGACCGTTAAGGCTGCTTATTCCCAACTAGACCAGTAGATCTAGATGGGATCATAGCTGGAAGTTTAAGCATTTTAGAACTGAGGCTGGATATGAAAGTTTAATGCTCCCTTTAGGCCCTCAAGGTTGCTGAAGTGTTCTCTCAGCCAACCTCTTTACATCCTTCAGGAGGTAGCAAAGATTGGACGTGACAGTTCTCAAGATGTCTAAGACAGGCAGTGAAGAACATGTGCTTACCTAAGCCAGCTCCTGGGATGCGGGGATGTATTTGGATGGTTTCTATACTGTCAGTGGTACTGGAATCTGCTTAAGTTGACATGTTAAATGTAAACATGTTATATTTAATCTAGGAAGTACCACATGTTGATCTTTGCCCTCCTCCTCCAAAATACATTTCAGTCGTCTCTCCTTGTTTGTTGTATCTTTGCCTTAAAGCAGCAGGGTATGGGTGGAAGATGTCTTTGCCTGGATTTGTCAGATTGTACCGTGGTTTTCTGCTTTCTATGTGGAGGGGAAGAGAGGGAGCAGGAAATGAGAGAAGTGGGGAGATGGCCGAATATTTCCCCAACCCATGTCACAGTCTTGTCTTTCAGCTATCCCAGGTCAGAGCTGAATCATGGTGTTTTGGAACTGATGGCATTGACCAACTTATCTGTCAGAATTCATGTTGAAATTGTTTTCAGCTTGTTTAGGATGGGAAATGAGAAATAATAAAACGACTTACATATTTTACTGTGTTAATTTTAAACAGAGATGGTTCCGAGCAAAAGTACAACAAAAAAGATTTCAGAGAGACTATCAAAGAATCATTCAGTTACAACGAATGGTTCGAGTTTGGCTACGTCGCCGAAGCGACGCAGCAACCATAATTCAGCGAAACGTGCGAAGGTTCCTCGCCTACAGGCGCAGCAGAAAACTGGCAGCTGGGATAACCAAGGTGCAGGTAAATACTCTTGTAAGAAAATATATGCAGTTTTCTTCACTTTTGTATGGGTTTTGGGGAAGAGGAAAAACATTTTTTTCTGTGAATGTGTCAGCTGTACTGCAAACTGTCAACCTTATTTTNGACTATCAAAGAATCATTCAGTTACAACGAATGGTTCGAGTTTGGCTACGTCGCCGAAGCGACGCAGCAACCATAATTCAGCGAAACGTGCGAAGGTTCCTCGCCTACAGGCGCAGCAGAAAACTGGCAGCTGGGATAACCAAGGTGCAGGTAAATACTCTTGTAAGAAAATATATGCAGTTTTCTTCACTTTTTTATGGGTTTAGGGGAAGAGGAAAAGCTTTTATTTTTTTTCTGTGAATGTCAGTTGTACTGCAAACTGTCAGCCTTATTTTTAGACATCAAAGCTAAGTGCCAACAGACTATAAAGTAATAGTAAGAAGATACTGTTTGAGGTGGCTTATTAGGGGCACATGGACCTGCATATATGTATATACACACATACGCACACCTACACACTTGTGTGCTTGTTTTCTTTTTTCCTCTGAAAATCCAAAATTTGGAAGGTAAGGTACTAAATTTGATTATTGACTAGTTAAAAATAATCAAAATTATGTGAAAACAATTCTTAACTCTAATGCAAATTCTACTATATTGTCACTTATGTTCACTTTTTTAATTTCTTTGAAATTCCTTTTCTGTAGGCATTGTGGAGAGGATATTCTTGGAGAAAGAGCAATGACACAGCAAAAACTAAAGCCTTAAGACTAAGTTTAATAAAGGCTAATGAAAAGAGCAGAGAAGAAAACAAATTATGTAACAGAACTGCAATTGCCATTGAATACCTTCTAAAATACAAACATCTTTCTTATATTCTTGCAGCATTAAAGCATCTAGGTCAGTATTTTCTTTTTAACTAATTGATGGATAGGATGACAGAGGTTGGTATTTCTCATCGAAGAAGGATTCATAATGCCTTTCTCTCACATTGTGAAATGTGAAGGGGCTGGAGAGTATAAAATATGTATGATTTTTTTCCAGACTAAAAGCAGATTATTAATTAAAAACAATTATTGATTATTTTTAAAACAACCTTTGAAGAGTTATGCACAGCAAGATAGTCCTGTATGATCCCTGGCCTGCCTAGTTCTAGGCAGTCATAAAACAGATAAATTCTTGGGATGTTCATAAGCTTCAGACAATGTTAGTTGTCTGTGGATTGTTTTGTCTGGTTTAATTTTAATCTGCAATATTGAAGTGATCACTTAAGAGATACTTGAAGAACATGAATCAGTAATTACTGGTATTTACTTTACTAGGTCTATTTAAAAAATAAGAGAAAACCCTATTTGGAAAACAAAATGGCTTCACAATTTCTTTATTTTTATTATTATAGAAGTGGTTACCCGGCTGTCCCCAGTCTGCTGTGAAAATATGGCCCAGAGCAGAGCGATCTTTACTATTTTCGTTCTTATACGAAGTTGCAACCGGAGTGTTCCATGTATGGATGTGATCAAATATTCAATTCAAGTTCTACTTAATGTTTCAAAGGTAACTTAAAAAAAAAAAAAGTCAAGAAAAAAAGGGTACAAATCTACAGAAGCAAAATATTGAAGTTCTTATTTATCCACAGAATGATTTCTGAGCATTAAATCTAGTGTTTTATTCTATTTCCATCCTATTGACATTTATCCTCAAGACCTCTTACTCTTATTTCATGGGGGAAAAAAGCAGGAACGTTCTGACTATGCTAAAGAATGACTTGTTTTAAATGTAAAATCATATTCTGTGGAGTTTTTAAAAAGATGGAAAAGCACAAAAGGTAGCTTTTTGTTTCTGAAAGCCTTCGTGAATGAAGTGGTAACTTAATCCATCTGGGTGGATGGATGGACACATCCATCTACTAACAGTTTCACAGTACTGCTCTTAAATTTACTGTGGAGTAACTTGTGACAACAGTATAACATACCAAATATTTTTAATCACATTAGAGATCAAACTATAATAATACACAAGGGATGATTGTCTTTTGCTTTTTCTCTCCTCTAATTTGAAATAAAACTTTTAAGATCTGTTGATATAGCCTTTTTTGTCTCTCTCATATGACAGTATGAAAAAACAACTCAAGCAGTTTATGAAGTTGAAAATTCTGTAGATACGTTACTGGACCTACTACAAATGTACAGAGGAAAAGCTGGGGACAAAATTTCAGAGAAAGGAGGAAGTATTTTCACAAAAGCCTGTTGTTTGTTGGCCATTCTTTCAAAGGATTCAAAGAGAGCTTTGGTGAGACTTAAGAGTAGTTTGTTTCAACCGTATTTTGCGTTTTGTTTTTTTTTTTCTTTTTTTCTCCCCTCCAGTACTACCTATTACAGCTGTAACCTTGACTGTGACTAAATTCTGTTGATGCAAAATGCATTTCCAAGATGGGGTTACACTTGTATGCCTTGCCAATGCCTTCAATGGCATTGGATTCTGAACCTTCAATTCTTGCAAGACTCTGATCTTGCAATCCTTACCTGTCACAGATTTTTGAAGATGACTTTTTAGCAATGATCTACTTTAGATATGTTCTTTTTGTTGCTGATTGATTAACCTTCTTCCACTTCTAAAAAAAATTACTCTTCCTTGATCAGTAAAAGTTAAGATTTTATCTTTAATTAAAAAATGTCAGGAAATGTTTTTGACCTCATGTTGACACACCCTATTGTAATGCAGACTGTTTGCTTAGGAAAGAAATTTCCCTTCTGTGGTAAGTCTTTCACTGCTGAGCAGTACAATTATTTCCTCGCCTCTGAGTAGTGACTTAATCTTTTGTTACAACTGTTAATTTGTGCCTGTTCATTGGAGATGTATTCTTGATGGCATAACATACTCAAATTGGTCTTAGTGAGAAATTTGTAAAGTCTGACTTTCCAGAGCTTCTCCAGTTTTCTAACATCCCAAATAGTGTACCAGTTGCTAAGCATTTTGATAGCATTAGGCTGCTGATTGATAGTAGGTGTGTTGGCTTTAGAATAGTTTCGCTGTATTTGTGAGTAGAAGCTCAACTTGAATTAGGAACATTCAATTTTCCCTGACTAAAGTAGGTTTCTTTTTTTGATTAGTTAAGTTGCTTTAGAATCAGCAGTATTTGACAGTTTTTTCACCTTCATTAATTGATGTTATTTTCCCCTTCTCACAGGAAATTCGAAGCATGCCAAGGGCAGTTACTTGCATTCAAAGCCTCTATAAACTGACAGCTCGTAAGCACAGAATGGATGCTGAAAGAACGCTTGTGAAACAAAAAACAAGCACTTGCATTCCTGGAACTCCCTTTGTTCCAGTAACTCCTTTTAGAACGAAAACAGTTTCAAGGTAAGAACTTGAAAAGTAGTCTGCTATTTTTGCTATGGCACTGTACTGTTGCAATGACAAGCCATTAATATTTTCACAGAATCAAACCAGATTGGGTTTTGAGGAAGGATAATATGCAAGAAATTGTGGATCCTCTGCAAGCAATTCTGATGGTGATGGATACACTTGGCATTGCGTGCTACTGAAATATAAATTATGTATATGAAAATGCATTTGTATAGTATGAGTATGTACGTAGCAGACAGCTAACAGACTTGGTGATAAATGTCAAAAGCTATCCTGGATTTTTTTTTTTTCTTTTTTGAGTCTCAATTAATGTTTTTTTAACTTTTTAATATTGTACATCTTCTGAAATCTTATTTTGTACTACTGCTATAATCAATTGTACAATAAAAGCATAAAGCCTTGAATATCTCATAACTGCATTAATACTGCTATTACACAATCACACAGATGGTATGGTTTTCCCCACCAATTAAATATTACTGAGTTCTGCTAAATATGATACAATACAAATGTGAACATGCCCAGTGCGGAGAGGCATGGGTGAGAGGGGGACAGTCTACTGATTTCAAAAGCGGCTAGTGCTTTGGAGGATTTGAGTTTACTTTCTCGGGAGCCAGAGAAGATACTATGTGGCATTAGTGAAAAGATTATAAGAAGGAACAAAGGGCTGTTATGTAAAAAAAAAAAAAAAAAATCTAGAAAGGTGAATTTCTGACCTGTGTATCTTACAGGTGAGAACTGAAGAGGGCTTTCTTCCTATCTAATCAGCAATATAAAAAGCATTTTGTTCATCACCGCATTGGCCTGAAGTTCTCTTCTTTTGTGCCTTGGAACTGACTTTTCCCAGAGCGAGTCTAAGAAAGCCCTAAGAGTAAAACAATAGTGTCATTTTCCAACTCCCCACCCCCAAATTTGTAAACTGTTCTTCCAAAGGGCAGAGCATATTGCTAAATCCACCTCAGTCATTGTGCAGTTAGTTAAAGAATTACCTGAGTCTTTAAAGCGATGATGTACATCAAATAAGCTTTATTTGGTCTTGCTTAAAAAAGGGGACTAGTTTTATACTACAAAACTTAATGGACCAACAACAGCAGTGACTATGTTCTTAATTAAGAAATTTCAGAATAAATAGATAATGAAGCTGTTTCATTTGGTGTTGGTGGGAGGGAATCTTTTATTTCCTCTTATTTTAGCCAAAGTAAATAATCTGATAACATAATGCCCTTTAAACTTGGAACTCTAAGAGGTTCTGGAGGGATGGTGTTTAATTGGTGTAAATTGTTCCATAAGTTTGGTGCCTATGTCAAACAGAAGTAGAGCACCGCAAGTCTGATTAGGGTGTTTGGTGAATTAAAATGTTTTCATTGAAATAGCTTGCATATTATGAAATACCACAACTATAAAAGTATTTTTTAATGCCTTTGACAATTCAGTTAATTATTTACTAAAGTAATACTCGGTGAGTTTTCAGAGTGGTGGAAAACTATTGATGGAGGCAATGCTGAAGATGAGACTTAAAAGCTGGATTTTCTTCATAGTTATGATGAGTTCAGGCAAAATCTTTGCAGAAGGTAAAAACTGCATTCTGTTAAACTGCATGTTCTAGGCTCAATATTCATTGAGATAAGTGGAATGACTTTCATATTTTCCCCAAAAAACAATTTTTTTTAAGTCTTTAAATAAACAGTTTTTTAAAGAAACACAGTCTTTAAACAAGTCTTAAAAGATGATTGCGTGGGAATGTGCAGCGGGTAGCCTGGGCTGATGTTTCACATCTGGTGGTGGTCTGTATATCTTCTTTTAGTACTGTTTTATGTATCTGGGTTGGTGTAGTTTGCATGTGGTTTGAATAGCAAACAGTATTATTGATGGAAAAAGTATCACTTGGAGGTATTTCATTTATATCTGCTGCTGTAGCTTTAACAGCTGGGACACTTGTCACAACTATCACTGTCTTCACAAGGCTTTTGGCCTTCTGAAAAACAGTTCTGCATAAAGTGATAGGTCAAGCGCTAAGGGTATTCAGCTACCAGCTATTTCTGACGTTAATTACACAGAAATCTTAATAGGTTTCAGAGTTTTTTGTTTTGATATGATACAATGGCTGCGTGGGGGGAGGAATTCTAACAATAAATAACAACCAAAGAATTACCTTGACGCTTTCTCTTTAGTAAAACTCTGCATTAAATTCTAGTGACTATGGAGTACAAGACTTCCCTCCTTCCTTCCCTCCTTCCTTCCCTCCTTCCTTCCCTCCTTCCTTCCCTCCCCCCAGCATAGAAGAGGGTAATGCATCTCATAGGGTAAATGTAGCAGTACCTGAGGAGACTTAGGCAATTTAAAATTTTGCTCTTTCAGGTTAGATGTCCCTGCAGAGATTTTTTTTTTGGGGGGAGGGGGGGGGCAGTGGGTTTTTATTTAGTTTTTTTTTTTTCCTCAGAAAAATGCACATACAAAATGCGCACAGAGGCAGTGTGGGGTTGGCTTGTTTATATTTTAATGCCTTAGTGTTATGTTCAGCATCAAACCTTTTAAAATCTTCTATTACCCTCTTCCATGCCTACAATGTACATTTACATCAAGTACATAGACCTGGACTTAGTTCATAATTTTGGTACCTTTTAGTTTGAAGGAGTCTTAAAGCTTCTTGTTGAGAATGATTTTTTTTTTTTTTTTTAAATACATCATAGAATAAGTATGGAAACTTAAATGAATAGTTTCTAATATAAGGAGGGCTGTTAAAGACTGCTCTGACCTTCTAAGCATTCGCGGAATTTTACTCACCTTGTTTGGAAGCCTGAATGAAAACAACTTTAAGCAAATTAACGCATGGTGATATTTCTAGTGAAAAATATTTTATCCATTTTGTAGATGAGCCTTGCAGTTTGCCACACATAGAAAATGGAAAGATTGCCCAGTACTTTTATACTTTCAAAAGTTACTATTTCCCTATGCGCAAGGAACAAAAGCTTTCCTATTCCTGTGTGGCTGGTTATACAACTGAAACTGGGAGTCAAGATGGAAGAGTAACTTGTACAGTAAAAGGATGGTCTCCAATGCCACAGTGCTACAGTGAGTTAATTTTGTTAATTTCCTTAATTTCTTTATTACTTCTAGCTGGAAAGTTTGTTTTATTTTAGTCTGAACTTCCTTAAGCCTATAGAACAGGAGCTGTAAAACAAAAGGAATAAAATGCATAAGTTAATAAGGAGAAATCAACCCTTTATCTATGTGAACTATGTGTGTTTATATCTCACTTTAATATATATTAAAAGGACTTTTATCACATATCTTTTATATAAGTACTCCAACCAGAGAAAATAAAACCTGCTAGTTCCCTCCCAGGTGTGAATTTGAGTCTCCCCAGCTCCTGCTCCCTTGGTTGGTTGGTCCATGTTATTAGCACTTGAAGTATTTATTAGGTGATTGTATTGAAAAATCTTCAACAGGTCAAGAAAATGAGATAGAATCAGCGAGTTAGTTAAAAGCCCCCTTCCCTTGCATCTCTGGATGAAACGTATACACTTTTATTTTCAGAGAATGAAAATATTCTGCAAATGATTTCATCCTAACCAAGTTTTCTCTCTCCATTTAGAAAAATGTAACAAGCCTCTTTTGGAAAATGGCATTTTTTATGGTACAGAAGGGTACTTCAAGCTACAGGAGAAACTGAAATACAAATGTAATTCAGGCTACTACACTCCAAGTGGTGGAACAGAGGGAACGGTGCAGTGCCGTCCTGGAGGATGGTCTTCCCAGCCGAGCTGCACTAAAAGACGTGGTATAACTCTGCATTCCTCTCTTTATAATCTTCCTTTCCAACTCTGCTGTCCTCGCTGTACCTGTAGGGCCAAACTGCTTGTGGTGAGTTACCACTGGAATATCCCAAAGTAGGTTCTTACAGGTTCCTTGCTGCATATCACATGCTGCATATCTTTTGAACTGGCATAAATAAAATCACAGGTAGAAAGAATCAGCGTAAATAAAACTGCGTTGTTTCAAATAAATCCCTCTTCATCCACATTTTGTTCCCGAATGGAAACTCAAGAACTTATGCAAGCTCTTGTCTTTTAATTATTATTAGCAAATGATCAGCAAAATCTTACAAGATGCCTTTTCTGTTCATTTCACCTACCTATAATGCCTACGTTTTATTTATTTAAGAATCCTGTCAAGTACCCACTCTACATCACGGCTCCTACTTCACAACGCAGCAAGTGGTGCAAGTGAACGAAACGCTGCGGTACAAATGCGCCGAGGGCTATCAAACTGCCGGAGGGAAGGCGACGGAAGAAGCAGTGTGTCTGGCGCTCGGCTGGTCCCTCACGCCAAACTGCACTAGTACGTGACGGGCTTGAAAACAGCTATGAACTTGGCTTCATCTTTAACTGAAAAAAAAATTACAGATTTGTTTTTACAAACTGCTGGGACAAATGAAAACAAAACCCTTCCTCAAATTGTTTTTTTTTTTTTTTCTTCATAGAAACAACTTACTGCTCATTGAGTGCAATAGAACACGGAGGTTTCTACCCTGTGAAGAAAATCTATGATGAAGGGGATGTAGTTCACTTTTTCTGTAAGAAAAACTACTCTCTCAGTGAATCTGACCTAATTCAATGTTATCATTTTGGATGGTATCCAGACCCACCGATATGTGAAGGTATCTTATGAATGCTGTTGTAATGTGTAAAAGTCTCAGTGAAAGATCACCACCATCTTTCATGAAATGTTTTTATGGACACATGAAGTTTGAGTTTTATAGCCTCACCATATTCATAGGTGTTTTCAATAGAAGTAGCTAGAATGGTCCTTATGAGATCAGCAACATGTATTTAGCAATTATTAACACTTCTACAAGGAAGACTTTCTAGATATTGGAGGTTCTCTCGCCTTGGAAGATTCTCTTCCAGGTTATAGTACACAGCAGAAATGGCTAAAAATGAACTTCTAGTTTAGCTAAGAATTAGAATGTGACCTAAATCTAGTTTTGGGAGGTAGATCATCACAAACTTCATTTTGGCACTGGAAAATTCATATGATTACAGCTGCTTCTGCAAAATTGGAAGTGATGAATACGTGTCAACTTCTTAAGCATTAACAGCTAAATATTAGCATAAAAATCTCCCAGAGACCTTACTAACTCTTCACGTGGAAATTAGGAGTTTATTTATAACAGTACAATAATGTATTTCCTCTCTTTTCTGTTTATTGAATGTAAAAACGTTTTTTGTTTGGTGTCTTCATTTTGTTTAGAAAATGAAGGAAAATGGTTGCTTTAAATCAGCTAAAAATGTCTTCTGAATGGTAGACTTGCACTTACTTGTAAAGTAAGACGAATCGTGTGTGTGANAAATGTCTTCTGAATGGTAGACTTGCACACTGTAAAGTAAGACGAATCTTGTGCGTGGTTTTGCTTAGTGAAACCTGCTCACTGTTTTGATAGCTTGACTAAAATTCTAGTATTTGAACAAACAAAATCTACATTTTTTATTTTCAGACCTAAAAAGTAAATGCCCTCCTCCACCTCTTCCTCCTCACGGCCGCATCCTCACAGCCTTGAGAACATACCATAATGGAGACAAAGTTCGAATACAGTGTCAGAGTAACTTGGAAATGCGAGGCCCGGAGGAAATCCGGTGTGAAAAGGGAAAATGGACATCGCCCCCTGCTTGTATTGGTTAGTAGTTTTGTAAAGTTTTGCCTCGGTTTCCATATCTGCAAAACTGTTTATTTCTTCCTCCATTAAATTCTGAGAGGAGAAGTACTGTGTAACTTGCAAACAATCCATTGTTCATGGATTAAGAGACAGCCTGACCTAGATGAAGTCATATGAAAGCTACATTTTGTGTTTTTTCCCCTGTAATACTGGTTTTATGAAATCTTACAAAGCTGCAAAGCTTCTGTCCGTTATGATATTTGGAAACAAATGAGAAAGCTGTTTCTAAATTTCTGCTGTGATTTTAGGAGCTACAGAGAGATGGGAATCTGAGCCACCGCCATCACTTGAGGTGGACACAGCAAGAACAAACAAAACATATCACAGTATAGATACAAGTAAGCGAACATTGCTTTTCTGTTTAATAAAAGAAATTCAGTTCTCTCCATTGATATTACAGAGGCTTTATGACTACTCTTACTACTCTTCTTGCAATAGTTCAGTTCCTTACTCTTGAAAGTATTTTCATATGCGCCAATATTAGTGTAGCAGTCAGAGTGACTGGATTAAAGCCTAGGGTCACTTGTTTCTAGTGGTTGTAAGCCGCTTCGATAAGCTGGTACTGTATTTGTAATTTTGATACTTAATTCATTAGCATTTCCTTTCTATCATTTTGTGCTTCTTCTGTTACCATTACTTAAATATGCAAATTTAGGAGTATATTTTTGAGTTCAGTAGTTCCATTAAGGGTTATTTTGTTTATTGTGAACCCTACAATGGGCTAAGCAACAAATAGAGACAGTGTCCTCACAGAAAAACAACTAATCCATATTTAGTGTAAAGGAGCAAGAAACAAGAGTGGACATAGATGAGTACAGAGGTACAATATCTATCAGTATGTTCAGTAGGGCAAATGTACGGTCTCTGGTTTTGATACTTGAACAAGAAGTCCCATTAGTGTACACTTTATTTGTATGTACATTTTTGCCTCAAGTCTTGCTGTTCTGATGCTATCAGTTGTGTCAACATTGTTTTAAAGATCTAATTTTCTATCTCCAGATCCCATCTTAGAAATGCAGCAGAACTGTACCTCTCCACCTATGATTAGAAACGGTATCCTGCTCGGCCCATTACTGATGAGTTACCAAAACGGCTCCTCAGTGGAATACAGTTGCCAGCGTTACCATGTTCTGGATGGACCTAGTACTGTTTACTGTGAACAAGGAAACTGGACCCCACAACCAACTTGCTTAGGTAAGTCTTTCAAGGAAAAAAGAAAAGCTTTGTCACACATAATTTAGAAAGATAAGACTGGAAATGATGTTAAGATACTCCTTTCATGACTGCCTTTTTTTTTTTCATCTGAGCTAATAAAGATTCCAGAAATGTGCAAGAGTGAAGCCAAATGAGATATAACTAGGTCACTCCTGCTAGATGTCCCTCTGATCTGCTCTTACAAGCCCCTAGTCAAATAGATTCCTCTCTTTTCCCAAGTGAGATATTCTAGAATTTAGCAATATCTATTATGTAGGAAGATATTACAGTTCCTTAATTCTCTGTGTCATCAGTTCTGTGAATTTCTTTCTGTCCTTCCACGGATACAGAGAAGAGCCATTGTCATAGTGGCTACTTCAGACATTATTGTAATGATACTTTGGCTTTCATTATAAAACATACTTTTCTTTTTATTTTGTGTTCTTCTATCTATAATCTCATTCTGGACTCTGTGAACTAGTGAAAACTTGTTTCCTATGAACCTTTCACCTGTGTCCTAAGGATCTGAATAACCATATCATCCTCTGCATGTTTTCCATTAGGTTCCTTTCATCTCCCACCTCACCAGATAAGAAACAGTACATACTGCAATTAGTTTGAAACTATCAATATTGATCTGCTGATAGGGTGCTGTCATCAGAATATATAACAGATGATTTCTTCTTGCCTTTCCTTCAGCAAAACATTAATAAGGCTCTCTATTAGGAAGCTATTTTCAAGGAACTTGTAGAAATTTAATTATTTTTATGACTGTTCTTCTCCGAGGCTCTATTGAACTTGAACAGAGGTTTCAAAAGCTAAAGAGGTAACTAATTAGTGGAAAAACAGATTACTTTATGTGATTGTAACATTAAATTTTCTTGAGAAACTGTCAAAACACTTCCTTAGATTAATAGTTTAGACCTAAGTCAATAGTTTAAACCTAGTGCTGTCAGGGAAAGCAGTTCATTTTAATGGATGATTCTTTTTATTATAAAAACACTTTTCCAGTTATAGTAAACAGTAGTTTCTTCTTCAGTAGTAAACCAAGGTTACAATATATTTACAATATATCTGTGGAAAAAAAGATTTTGTCGAAGTACATGATTCCTGTAGTTTGCTGCATATTATTTGTTATGTTAGCCTATTTCTTTGTATTTATATTCATTTTTATACATCTATACACTTATACATTCTTCTTCTTGTAGGATATTTAGCACTTTTAGAACTGTTTAGATTTTTCTTTCCTTCCTTAGCTAGTTAAGAAATCACATGTAATTACTTTTTTATTGAAGTAGATTTTTATATCCTAGAACCGTGCACTCTTAATGCAACAAAGATGAACAGTAACAACATAGAGCTAAAATGGAGACAGGAAGGATTAATTTTCCTACATGGTGACCTCATAGAGTTTGAATGTAAACAAGGATACAATTTTCCCCAAACCACCATATCATCTCCTGGAAGGACACAATGTAACCGTGGAGGAGTGAAATATCCAAAATGCATTGCAAAAGGTATAACACTAACTATTTTTTTTGCAGTAATTTTTAATTCATCGATCTTGGACCTACTTAGATTTGCTTCAGCAGTAAAGGCTAAAAATATGTTATCATAAAGGTCAAGATTCAACAGCCCCTGCCAGCATACAAATCTATTTGCCAATATATCTGAGCTTAGAGAAAATTCATCTTCCTTTAATGGGGAACACTGTGAAGGGGAGAGAGGAGCTGGCCTCCTAGCACAGGAAATTCAAACCTTTGTAAGAACGTAGCTTTAAACATTTAACTGCATATGGTGGGTTTCTTATGGTTAAGTGGGAGACTCCGTTCTGATCCGAGATGATGAAATAAATATAAAATATTAATATAAATATGAAATAATAGAAAAACCCTATTGGATCAGTTATTGAGTGCTGATAGGAATTTAAAACTGCTTATGTGTCTTTTTTCTCATGCTGAATATTTCTCAAACATTTTTAACATTGTTATTCCAGCTCCTACGGAAAAATGTGGCTCTCCACCTTCTGTTGAGAATGGCGCTCTTGCTCTCCCAGCCCTGACCGAGTACGACAGTGGTTCTTCAGTTCAGTACAAGTGCTCTGACTATCACACCTTGCAGGGATCTGACAGGATCTACTGTTCCGAGGGACAGTGGAGTTCGCCACCAGTTTGTATAGGTAGGTATGGTAAGATAAATTACTGAACCATATGTATTTATTATAAATAAGCATGATTTATTTCTGCCTATAATTCAGATACATGGCATTTGTAGTTTCAGTGTTGGCAGCTAGATGTCAGCTTTTTTTTTCAGACATGAAAGTTTAGTAGAAGCAAGTGTAAGCTTGTTTGGCTTTTCTTCCTAAACATATCACACATACCTCTGCAGTAGTTAAAAATATAGTGATTTCCTGTATAACTTAGGAAGAGGATAGGCAATAATCTAAATTGTGTATAGACTAGTTAAAATGATGCAATTTCAAAAATTATGAATCTATTAATGTTAAATATTTCTATTTCCTTTAGAACCATGCACTTTGTCAAAATATGAAATGGAGAAAAATAACGTGATGCTGGAAAGTTTTTATGCAGATCAAGTTTACTTTTACCATGGGGATTTTGTTGGATTTTACTGTAAACAGAACCATTCTGGAGCAGAATCTGGTACAACTTTATTTCAAGTGCAGTGTAAGAGAGGACAGCTGATCTATCCCAGGTGTATAGAAAGAAGAAAATAAGTCCATATTAATGGAAAAGGTATGTTCATGCTCTTTTTCTATGATCAGCAGCTGAATTAAGATGGTATCATATGTTTGCGATCACTACAATCAGCTTTGAGAAATGGGTGTTCAGTGGCACTGTTAGATCCAAGCTGAAGGCGAGGGGGTGTGAGAAAGCAGGATGAGGGCTGGGAATGCAGGAGCACAGTGTAAGATTGGGATACAGTCTATGAAAAAAAACAGGACAAAGGAGTTCTGTAAGGCTCAGAGTGCTAAATTTGAGGATGTATCACAGGCTGGAGGACTTGAGCAAAGTGACAAAGAGATGCTAAGTATGTAATCTGTGATGTGACTGTATTGACACTGGCAGCTTTGATAGTATGAATTTTCTTGGGGTTAGAGCATATAGCTAAATTAAAAGTTAGTTGGTTTCCTGGCCTTCAAAGGGAACATAAAGTCTGCTGTTACAATGAGAGAGGCCTGTTTGTTTTGCCCATCCTAACAGCAGCCATGTCTCCTTTTGTAGGTGAGAAGTTTCCAAAGGAAGTGGCTCAAGAAACAGGGAAAAAAAAAAAGTATTAAAGATTGTGTTTAATAGATTTCTTTAAACATTTAAAACCTAAAAATATCCAAATTAGTCTCGATAATTAGATTATTATTCTTTAACAAAATAAGCAATTGAGAGCACTTCAGTTATTAAAGGACCCAGTCTAACTGCTTTGTATAACCTTCTGTGACCCTTAAATACAGCTACTGTTGGGGCTTTGCCAGTGAATACATTGCTTGGCTGATGATCTGAAGAAAATCCCAGAAATATGGAGAATGTTTACCTCTCATCCATTAAGTGTGAATAATAAAAGACACTCTAAAATCTCTCTTCTGCTTTTTATCTCTAAACCCCATTTTCTGTGATATTTTTGCGTGCATACCCTTTTGATAATTTTACATTGCTTTTTAGAATGTCATGTGAATAAATGACACAGCAAAGAAATTAAAGCATTCAAGAAGTAGATATTTCCTTTTTTAATCAAAGCCTGTTGATCATTTGGGGAAAAAATGATGTACAAAAGTTATTTGCGGTGGTATTTCAACATATTTTTATAAGATATGATCAAGGTACAGTTTTGTAAGATGGTATATAAAATAATGAAGAAAAATAGCAATGAGATAAAACGATTTAGTATAATCAATTTCTTACCTGTGACAAGTAGATCTGAACTCATCACAGAATTTATTTATAGGTCATGGTAAGAACGATGATATTTATAATGTAAACTTGTGACTGTTAATTGCGTAAGAACTTAGTTAAGCAACATGATAGGAAATAAAATTTCATCCGGTAAATTGCAGTGTATTAAGCAATGTAACCTTCATAGCTGCTATCTAAACTTGCTGTATACCTGGAAACTGTTTGTGCTGAAGCTAAAATATGCAGAAATATCTCAGTAGCTCAATTTTTACTTCTTAATTATCCCTGTGTCCATGAAAGAGGTAAGATAAAATTCTTTCCCTAGAATGTGAGGAGTGCCTAGATACCAGAATGGATCTCTAAATAACATAAAAGGGAAGTGTATTTGACTGCAGCCAGCAGTGGTGGTGAGCATCTGCCTTTGGACTGCCTTTGGTGGTGAGCATTCCTTTGGACTCAAAAGCTACATAAAGCACTTCAGACACGAGTCATCAGGAACACGTAGGGGATGCTCACTGAGGCACTGTCAGCATGTGCTCAATAGACGCCAGTAGATAAGTAGACTCTATTCTGGTGCTTGGCAGACATTTTGAATATTCTCTGTCTCTATGCCAGGAGGGTAATGTGCAGATCAGCAAACGCCATGAGCTGATCAGTCACATTTAGTCTTGTAGTGAAGACCCTTGTGGAAGAACTGGTGAGGAGCTGTGGCTGGCGGCAGAGCATGTGGTAGCAGGCCCAGCATGTGCAACTACACGGACCAAGCACCAGGCAGGCACGTTCAGCTTACCCACCATGTCCACCGGGCAGTGGCTCCTCCAGCCTGGTGGAGCTGAGGTCAAGAGGCAGTTCTAGTAGTGTTGAGGTTGCCCCCGTGAGTGGAGACCTGCACCGGCGTCCAGCTTGTGCCTCCAGCACCTCCCACCCATGACGCCTCCTCACAGTTCCTGGGACTCCCTGCACGCTCTGCCCTTTATTAAACCTATCCTGTATAGTTCCTTATGAATCTTGCATATTTCTCTCTGCTGGTATCTGACCCTCTCTTGCCCACCTTGTGGTCACAAGTCTTCTTTACTTATTCCTATTGATAAATGGCCCTGTAAGTTTTCAGTGTCTGCCGCTCTGCTCACGGAGTGAAAATACACTTGTAAAGATCAAACTCGATTTTACTAGAAAGAGTAGTAAATTTGGTACATCTGTAGTACTGCAGGAACTGCAGTGCTAGTTCAACCATTCAGGCACTTGTGAATGCCTGTGAGAACTGCATGCCATGAGTTATGACTGCAGACAAATGGCTGGGCACACACACACAAGCAAGTCGAGGCTTCTTCTCCTCTGGCCCCATGGACCTGGGGGAACAAGCCAGTCACTGCTGGTGTGTGAGGTGCTGGCTGCTGGCCTAGCCCCTGCGCGCTGTGGGCCTAGACTTGTACACGGTGTTGAAATTTCATGTATGGAGCTCTCCTTCCCCTGCCCAAAGAAGCTATCTTTTTTAATCTAAATAAGATTGTCAGTATAAGCAGCTAGTGGCCTCATTCATCATGCAGATCCAAATGCCTCTCTTTGACTTGCTCTTAATTTCACTTCACAGAGAGGCCAATAAATTGTCACCAGG
>VWPW01021629.1:0-11515 GCA_013389825.1 Crypturellus undulatus | reverse complement strand
GGGGGGGAAGAAGAAGAGAGGGGGGGAGAAGAAGAGAGCGGGGGAAGAAGAAGAGAGGGGGGAGGAAGAAGGGGTAGGAGAGGAAGAGCTGTCCTCTCCCCTGCCTGTGGCTGTAGTTCCTTACTGCTCCCTTGCTGTGATCTAGCGATTGCATCCAGAAAGCAAGGCGGAAAACACTTGGCTAAATCGGGGCTGTGAATTTTCGTCCAGAGAAGTGCCCTGACCCACCCCATGCTGTTGCCCCCTATCCCAGCTCCAGCGCACACAGTTAGGGCAACCGGAGCCCACTCACTGCTCAGCAGCTCCCAGAGCCTGGTAGGTGGAAAGAGGTAGGAGTTGAAAAAACAGTGCGAAAAGTAGTTTCACATTCATCCCCTGAACACCTTCCGGCTTGGGGAAAGATCTGTCACCAATCATGTGTCACGGGCAGTTGCTGTGACTTTCTACTTCTTTCTAACCATCGTTCTAGGGTAGCATCAGAAAGCGTTAAGTTAACCCAACATCAACAAAAGCACCGGCAGAACTATGCACTTAAGATATTTTGCCACAGAATTTACAAAGTTATTTAAAAAAATTAAATACATTTAGAAAAATGTATTTACATTATTTTATTATTATAAATATTGCATTATTTATATTAGTATATTACATTGTTTATATTAGTAGGATCAGTTCTGCTATTGTTGACAAAGAGCGGCCATTGCTGCTTACATTTCTTACTACTACACAGAACTTTTTTTTGTAAGTAAAATACCCACATGACCCATATCATGGATTATTTGGCTAAATAAAACACTGCTTTAAGAGACAAACCTGAAAAGTGCTGAAACCTGAAAAGCTTAGAGTAACAAGAGCTTTTATCGAGAAGGAGATAAAGAAGCAGTTGACCTGGAAGGGATAATTTGTAGGAAAGGGAAGCTGTACAACTCAGTACCTGCTACGTGTGCACCATTACAAGGCCTTTTAAGGGAGCTTCATTTTTGCATTGATATAGTTTCCTCTGTGCATGCGCAAGATGGGTCTTGTGAACAGCTGTGTTTCTTCTCTTTGGCTTTATGCACACAGCATGTCAAGCTTTCTACCCAATTTTGCATGGAAAGTTTAAGCAATGGGAAGATTGATGGCGTCTTTCAGTTGACCCAGAATATCCATTGCCAATAACATTTGCCCTTTTTTTCCCAAAATTATCTGTGTGTTCAACCGTCATTTTTTCAAAGTACTTTCTGACACCTTCAAGTCAATCGACTTTGAACAGCTCAAACTCTTCAAGACAACTTGCGGAGTAGCCTCTGCATGATATATTTCTTGAACAAGGCCTGAAGACAGCAGATGCAATAATTACTGACTCAATAGCCTTGATTCCTTTTAAAGATTTCCCAAGATCTCGAATTCGCACTGTCCACAAGTGTCCACAAACGGCGCCAGCACAGCAACTCACAAATCTAGTGACAGACCAAGGAAGATAGCAGAGCCAGGTACCAGACTCAGTGGTAGCAGAGCATCCTCACCTCACGAATACTCACGACAAATGAAGCCCATAACACCACAAAAATATTTACTGCTGAGAGACCGGGTTTTCTCTGCAGAAGGAATGCATGGATTGCCAGAAAATAACATTGAGGAATACTTAACAAACTCAGTATTTCTGTAATAATTCCCTGAAATATTATTTTGGATATTTTCTGAAAAAGTGATTAATAACATGGCAAAATGTGGGGGGAAATACGTTCTGATAAAGCTGGGAGAATTTTCTGTTTCACAAATAGTGAGTCACAGGACACCAGGAGAGCTGACACAGAATGTACAGAGCTCTTTCTGATAAGCAACCGCTTACCATTGCTGTCAGGGTTTCTCTGTGCCATGGTCTTCTTGCGCTCTGCATGTGCTGGGCACTTCATGAGTAACCTCAAGATAAAGGTTCTGCCCTTCAATAAACTCCTCATGTGGAGCTCAGCAACACTTTGATGACTATCTTGAAAAACAACAGTGTCCTTCCTCTTTGAGGCAAAGTGATGTGTGTATAGCTGGCTGGGTAGAGGGCTTTTTTTCTTTCTTTTTTTTTGGTAGCACTATCCGGAAAAAAAGAAATCTGGAAAATCAATTATGTTTTATGATCTCCTTCACAATTCTGCTAATCCATTGCGTGCTGCCTCAAAAATCGTTCTGGTCTTGGCCTCCATATACAAACTACAGGGAAGGTGCTCGGGAGGTACAGGGAAGAGAGGAAACTCTCCTCTCCAAGGGCCTCAAAGCTTTCAACTAGTATTATTTGCAACTGGTTGGTGCCCACCTTCTTCTGTCAATTTGATTTTGAAGTTTAAATAGATCTTCCTTCCAGGTATTCACATGCTGATGTGTTTTGAAACAAATTTCTAGGCCTTTCCTCATTTTTGTTGTAAAATACATTCTATCAGTTCTTGGTTACCATATTGATCCTTTAATATTGCTTGACCACAATTCTGTGCTGGTCTAGATGAGGTATTAACTTAATTTTTAGGCTGCTTTGTACTACCGTGGCCTTTATAGACTTGCAGGTCTTCCCAGAGGATATTCCTCTTTCCATATTTTGACATAACTTCCTGGTTTGAGTTCTCAGGAAAAGTCACCAGCAACCCCCTTTTGCTCTCAGGTCCTGCTTTTCATGCTCAATCCAAAGACTGATGTAGTGAGCTGGTACCTGCTCCGACCACGGTGCTCTCCTCCCAGCAATATTGGCTTTCACCTGCTCTTGGATTCAGTTCCTCAGCTAAGCGCAGCACAAGGCACTCTCCTGAGACAGAAGATGTGAATCTCATGCCTCCTCTGTCTAAAAATCTCTTGGGCTAAAGAACTACAAAAAGGGCAAAATCCAGGTACCTTTGATGACTGCACCACGATGCCCTTCCTCCCTTGCCGATGAGTTGGCAGGCCGCCACGAAGAGGCATTTAAGGTAAAACTCCCAGGCAGCTACAAACTGCTGCCGACGGCTCAGCAGCCCCTCACATCCTCAGGATGTTAGTTAAACTTCCTAACATTTTCAAGTACTTCTATTGTACATGCAATCAGGCCCCAAAATTCATTTGTGTATAATTTGCTCCAGAGATATTTGACACCATTTGCTGGAACAATAGGAGAACACAAAGGAAAGCAAGAAGCATACAAAAAAACTGCCAAGCTCAAGCCCAACCCCATGAAGAATTTCATTTTCCAGAACTGTTCACTTGCTATAAAGCCCTGGCATGCTGCTGCAACAGGAAACTCTTAAATTGTTATCGTCATGGAGGAGAAATGAAAGTTTGCAAACCCTGAGTGTACAGCTCTGCACAGACATGTCTCTCAGACACTTAAATAATCTTAAAATAGGGCAGTCTTATTGAAAGCCAGATCAGCTCCCTGGTTTGATTTTTTAGCGTTTTACCCCACCGCTAAGGGAAGAGAACAGAAATAAGGAGAGGCCATTTGGAGAGCAGAGTGACTTTGACTTCAGTGACATCCAGCTGCAGCTCCCAATGCTGGCACGTGCAAAGCTTTCTCTGGAGAAAACTTCACTTGCAGTGTCTACCATGATTAGCCTGAAGTGAACTCCACTCTCATTTGCATAGAACACGAGTGTCTGCCAGCAATTAGAGCAATAGCAAAATGATAATTTAAAAATATTTTCCTATTGTCCAATTATTTTGGATCACACAAGCATGCAAAAAAAAAAAAAAACCCACAAAATCAAAAAACAAACTCCACACAAAGCCCTGACAGGTTCTGAACAGCTCAGGATAAAAATAGTTAAGGAAATTATTTCACATAACAAGCTCCAACACAGACTGCAAATGATCTCCTGTTTGTGTGTCTATAGTATGATGATCATGCAATAAATCATAACAGCGAGCATTTACAACCACATTTTATTTACATCTCCAAATCACTTGGCATTTCCCGTGCACTGGTATCAAGAGGTCTCTGTTGTGTCCTGCATAAAACATTGGGACATTGGGGTTCACAGTCTCAGAAGAGACTGTGAACAGAAGTGGACACGCTCTGCCCGGGACCAATACTTAAACATTCAGTACGACCTTATGCAGAGCTCAGCAGCTCTACTTGTTGAAGTTTTTATGATGGTTAAAGTCCTTCCAGCAATAACACAGCTGATGCTCCCGGTTAATCTCACCTGCATATTTTTATAAATAAAGAAAGTTTTATCAGATATTATAAATAAATAGAATAAACCAGAGACAACTAGGTGTTTTTACTCTCACGGTATCTTTATTTTAATGAGATTAATGTATCAAGCATTTATAGTAGTTTCACCTACCTGTTTTCTGAAGACTCTTCTTTCTTTTCTGAGTCTTGTCTTTTCCAAAGATTTCCAAGCACAATCCCTACGAAGAGCAGAACTCCTACTGTACGATTCGAAGCAAACTTCTTCCAACAGTCTTCAGGCTTATCTATATCCAAAGTGTAAATCTGAAAGAGCAGTATAGCATTCCACCATTATTATTCTGCAATCATGAATATTAGACACTTTGTCCCCTAAAAAGAAAGGTCTGCACCTTAAAAAAAAGAATCTCAAATTCTAAAGTCTACCTGAAGCACCATGATAAACAGGAAAATGCTTCACTTAAAAGATTTTTGTTGCACAAGGGCTATCTATATTTATTTGGCAGATTTATTCAATTAGAGCATACAGTAGAAAAGTAAAGTATTGCATACAGACAAGAGTCCTAGACCTTCTTAGCAAAGGACATTATAAACAGTCTACATAGTTAACTGTCTGGTCTGTTTTTTAAAAGTGCAAAAGTATCTAGGCATATAAACTAGTCTTTCTGAGATGTTTCCACAATAGGAAGTACCTAATTCTTCAATGGGAACTTAAAAGAAATGGCACCTTCCTTTAACTTTTGGAATTTTACTATAAAACGTTGGCCCAAATTTCAAGAGAAATGAGGTGACGGAGAGAATGCAGTGCAGCCAGTTAACTGTACTGCACAGAAAGCTGCCCAGTCACACAGGGATGGTTTAATCCAGTTGCTGCAAAGTGCATCTATATAGTTCTCTTGCAAAGAGGAACCAGGACACCTGCAGTAGCAGCTAGAAACAAGGCTTATGCAGAACTTGGCAATTCACCCTCTGAAAATGTCCAAACAGAGTGCACCCAATTAAAAAGAAATGGAAGTTAGACCAAAAAGCTTGCCATCTGCGGTTTCTGCAGTTGTGCAGAGAGGACAGGGCTAGATTCTGATCAACAAACGTGCAGCATTTGCATGAAGTTCTAAAATATGGTATAAACCACAACCCTAAAAAGCCTGCAAGCTGCTCAAGTTCAGATTTAGAATACCTAAAAGTAAAACACTGAACTAAGAAATAAAATTCAACAGCAGCCAAGTCATGCGATGTACTTTTTAGGAATGTAAAGCAAATAGAAATGTTATTTTTTTTCTCATTAAACTTCTTTAATTGGATAGGAATTTGACATATCCATGACCCAATTTCCTCTATTTCCCCTTAGACAGTGATTCAGGCAAAAATTCAGCAATTTAAGAAAAATATAACCTTTAACGTGGCTTAATGAGCTTTTTCAAATCAGGCAAATAACTGCATGTTCAAAATATTAATATTAAAATTACTCTTGATCTCTCAAGAAAAAGATACTCTTTGGTATATGGAACAAGGCTGCTCCAGTGACTTTGGTCATCTAGAGAGCTGCCCACATTCCCCTCCACTTACAACCTGTCTTTTTACATCCTCAGGGATAAATATCCTGTTTGCAGGAAACTAATTGGCATTTCTGCCAAAACTACAGTTTGGAGCCACTCTGAAGTCCAAACTTTGAATGATTATACTATGGAACGCGGAATGTGTCTCTAGCACAATCCTCACAAAGAGTAGTGGCCAAAAAGTACCAAACACAGTCAATAATAACTTTAAAAACAGGATTCAAAAAGAACAGGAGGGAAAACATCCCATGTACCTCCTCTTTGGATAAAACTAATTGTCAGCTTCATGTTATGTTTTAGTATTTCTAAACTAATATAAATTCAAGCATGATTTGGATTGCTTTCAGCTACAAAAAGAACCGTGAACCAGAACTATTGCAGAATTATTGTAAAAGTGTAATATTAACATCTGCTATGGGTAATACAGAAAAGGCCACGGAAAGTTTTGTTACATTTTCAAATCCCAGACCAAGGCACAATAGATAAAAGCTGTTTAAATGTACAATTAACTATCTCTGGAATACAACATACAATACTCACTTTGATACAGCTATGGTACAGCATGTTGTAGAAAAATACAACATGTGCCCTTGACAGAGTAGACAACTTAGCCTTTTAAATTAAAAAATAAAATTTTAAAATTAGTTTTTTAAATCATAATAGATTGCAACTGCTGTCTAAAATCAAATACCTATGTGAGAACTATATTAAGAATTATATCAAAATTATATCAGTAAAAAATGCAAAGAGCCTGAGCTCTTTCAGAACAGACAGTTAGACAGAAGAAACAGTTCTTTACAATCTGTGGACCACTACAATTTCTTCAAAAGTAAGCTCTGCAAAAGGTACTAAAGAGAAGAAAGTTGATAGCTAGAAGACTTAAATTCTTTTTACAGAAAGTGACAGGGAAAAGTTCCAGCAGTCTGCAAATTGACAGGGGTTGAAAAACATTCCCATTTATTTTCAAGGAGTTCCACGTGGAAAAGTATGAATAAATTAATCAAACCTGGCGTGCTAAGTGAGCCCCTACGGCTCCCACAGCTGTGTAATAAGGGAAAGTCTGGTTACAATTCATTCCTGCCATGCACAAAGCCACGAGCATTGCCACACTGAAGCCACTGAGCCACTGCTTTGTATCTTCTTTGAACTGTAATGCTGTTGACTTCACACCAATAAGGATGTCATCCCTCTTATCCTAAAATGAAAAAAAGAATTAGCAAAATAAAACCCCCAAAACAGAACCTAGAGTGATATGCTGAAAGTGAGAAAATGGGCCTCACTAAAACTAGAAATGCTTCTTATTTAGGAACCCGATCTAAGCCTCTCTGTAGATCCCGTAAAAGACTGATCCTCAGAGCTACTGCCCAACAGCTTCATCAAAGCTATTTACACAGTGCATATTCATGCAGCCCACAAAACCCACTTCATTCCAAATACTTTGCACACTAGTTTGAATGTATAAGGAGGGGGAAAAGAGTCCCTGTTTTTCTCCCTATTTTAGCTCATTCAAGGGTGAGAAATTGCAACAGGTTTGTACTGTTTGAATCCAAAGCAGCAAATTAAACACGCAAACGTACACAAATATCTAAAAGTTCCCCTTGTTACTCTACCTGATGAGCATATATGGTATCATATACCAACGTCCACATAACTCCAGCCACGTACAGGGGCAAACACACAGACCACTCGCACGACCCTTTGACGGCCGACCACCCAAGCAGGGCTCCCCAGTTAAATGCAAGTCCTAAAAGCGGAAGGACAATTAAAGAAACTGAGCTAAAAAGGTGCAAAGAGATATCTAAATTACATTTGGGGAATTCAATATTATTTCCCTGAGCGTATCAGGTCAGCAGGTTTTTCGACACACACTAGTATCTCTATTTTCTATCACTTTTTTCACTCAATAAATACAAAAATAACGACATTAAATACACTGGACATATACAGAGAAGTACACAGAGCTACACATTTTTCTCCATTAATTTTTTTATCTGTTTAGCACAGAGAAAAAAATCACTTTTGAGCGCACTCAAACAATGCACCTTAAGTTAAAATGCTGCAAAACAGTACATAGCATACTGCAGTAGTTAAAGAATCATAAAAAAATCACAATTTCGATTGAAAAGCTGAAGGCAGCTGAAATGTAAAATACACAGGATGTGTTATGGCTTCAGTGGAAATACAGGTGCAAACAGTTCCTGTAAAGTGGTTTATTGGAAACTGAAATGTGGGGCAAATGTCCATTCAAGAAAGGCTTCAAGATAACTTCAAAACTACTGTTGACTCTCATGTGACAAATGGTCTCTCTCAACACTACAAGAAAAACTGCTTATTACTAGAAAAATTAACCAAACCCTAATTCCTAGATCTTATAAACTTTTAAAAGGCTTCTAGCACAACATGGCTTTATCTGTATTTTTATAAAATTTATATAAAATCAGATGGCTTAGGTTCCATTGCTAATTTCTAGAACAATCCCTAAACTATATCTGAAAATAGTAAAAACATTTTAAACTCACCCAAAACTAACTGTGGCCAATATGTTATTCTCTTCATCAGAGGATAGGTGATCACAAGGGACAAGGAGGCTGCTCCCATAGCTATACTGTGAGAAGTATTATCAGACTTGTTATTTGCTGGTCTGAGAACCACAAGACATTGTGCAGCATTACAAGTATTGTTCACATAACCAAACCAATGATTTAACTTCCAGCTATCATGCAGTGACTTAAAACCCTCCTTTTTCTTTCCCATTCCCAAACCTTTTTCAATTGAAAACCTTGACACAGAGTCAAGAAATGAAATTTTGAAGATTAAAATGTCACTTATGAATCACCTGTAGTAGTTGAGACACAGAAGCACACAAAGGGCCAAGCTAAGCTGGCCCCCAAGAAAAACAAAGGATTGAAGAGTAGAGATATCTCCAGCTGCAAGGGGTCTACTTGCTGTCCTTGCAACCTGAAACAAGAAAAAAAAAACATTAACACTAAATTCAGTATGATAAATACAAACTTGTCAGAGAAGTGTCACGCCACTGACATGACAGTGAAAAAATAAAGCATAAGCAGGTCACAAAATGAAGGAGACAGGGTTCCTCAAAGAATATGAACTCATATTATCACAGAGACGAGAAGTATTTCTAAGCAGCAATATTTGCAATAGGAGGATGCTCTCTTCAAAAATTAAAGCAGAAATAAAATGTGGCTCATGTGCAATGAAGCTGATTACATATACTGCATGTATATAGAAATCTTCTATGTGCATTTTATTAACTCAACAAAAGCTTTGTAAAATTTAAAAGAAGAAATGCTGTCAGCTAACTATTCCAATATTAGAACAGCAACATTTCTGTGATCATGGTAACGATTCTAGATCCTGAAGATTCAACATTCCTTTATTACTGAAATATTAAAAATGTCACACACAGCCAGAGTAGTAACAAAAAAAAACAAAAAAAAACTTAACTTTAATTGGGGCATAAAAGAATTTGGAACCTCTCTCAGGAACAGAAAAATCAAGGCAAATAAAAGAAGAAACATCAGAACACAGCACAAGCTCTTTTAGTTTGGTTTTCCCCTGTGTCATTATTCAGCTATACCAAACTTCAAATACTGTTTGGCAGTTGAAACGATGTAAAAAGTTGCTACTTTAAGCATGCACATCTTAGCAATTTTTTGACCAATTCTGCAGCATATCATGATCAAACATGGGATTAAAAAAAAAACAAATCACTTAGCAAATGATCCAGAATAAAAAAATAAAAGAAGTCTTCACCAATGCCACAAAGCAATATCCTCTTACCAATCTAGCCTCAAGCACTATTTATAGATACTCTTTTGAGGTTTGTTAAGAGCTGCTAGAGAAATTTGTTTAAAACCTTTAGATTTACTCACAAGTCATAAAAATGTAAATTGCATCTAATCACACTCCCCACTCTGCAACAGCGTTTTGACACATGAATTTGGTTGTGAATGCAGAACCCTAAACCCAACAAAGACACCACAAAACTGCACTGAATCGCCACAGCATTAATACAACCCTGAATTAATTAGCTGCAAGAACTTCACTCATCAGATGTGCTCCTTATCCTATCGCTTGACAGCAGCCAATACCCAAAACCCAAGATAAAATGGGAAAAGAATGGGAAATATGACAAGCAAATTGTTATCCTTTGCCAGGATACTCTGCAGCCTACACTTGTGTAGTGATGTTAGGCACTGCCTAGTGACTCTTAGCAGTTATTTCCATGAAGAAATTAAGAATACACATGGACAGCCCTGCTCCCAAAAATTCACAAAGCAGTTTTGAGCAGATTACAAGTTGCAGAAACACAATGGTTAAGGTTAAGAGGTTCCAGTCCCTACCATCTTGGTAGCCTTCTGAAGGACCTGCTTCATTAGCTCCATGTCCCTCTTGTACTGAGGAGCCCAGAGCTGGACACCTACTCCAGAAGTGGCCTCACCAGGGCTGAGTAGAGAGGCAGGATCATCAACCTTGATCTCCAGGAACACTCTCCCGAGGTGTCCCAGGGTACACTGTGGCTTTCTTGGCCACAAAGGCACATTCCTTGGTCACTCCGTGGTCCGTGGTCACTCTGTAGTCCCCCAGGACTCCCAGGTCCTTCTCTGCAGAGTTATTTTCCAGAAGATCAATCTGTACTGGCGCATGGAGTTATTCCTCCCTAGATGGAGGGCCCTGTACTTGCTTTTGGTGAACTTCACAAAGTTCCTCTCCACCCATCTCTCCAGCAGGTGCAGGTCTCCACAAACAGCCCTTGGGGGTATCGGCCACTCCTGCCAGTTTTGTATCATCAGCAAACTTGCTGAAAGTGCACTCTGTCCCCTTGTCTGGATCATTAATGCATATGTTGAAGAATATTGGACCCAATATTGACCTCTGGGCCACACGGTTAGATATGAAACCTCCAACTACACTTTGCTCCACTGTGCACAACTTGCTGAGCTCTGCCTTTTAGCCAGTTCCCAATCCATCTCGCTGACTGCTAAACTAGCTTTAAAATTGTAGCGATCTTACTTACTTTATTCTGATGTGCAGAAAAAGAGTTGAAAAAATAACTGTATTTTATTCAATTACCACACACACAGCTGACAACATATGATCAGCTTACACAAAGGAAAGTATTGTAGAAGACTTACTACAGTCCAAAAGAGTAGTAGGGGTATAAAACAATTTTAGTATTCTAGCAGAAAACGCAGACAAATGAGTCGCGTCTCAGAAACATGGACGAGCTTCCAAAATCCAAAAAATGCATTTGCCTAGAGCTCTATACAAGCTTAAGGCCTGGAATTACTGATCATGCTGTAGATGAAAGATTTATTTGGTTTAATAACCAGCAACTCACTTGCTTATCAAATATTAAGATCAGGAGACCAAGACGTTTCTTGGTCTCCTGAGGCTCCTAGGGACTCCCCTACCTTTTTGTCATAGTCCTGATCCCACATGTCGTTGATTGTGCAGCCCGCTCCGCGCATCAGAACCGCTCCGGCCCCAAACAAGGCCAACATATAGCAGTCCGGAAGACAACCGGGCTCTGCGGCCAGGCCGATGCTCCAGGTGCACGGCAAATAGAGCAACCACGTCCCTGGGAGAAAATAAATTCAAATTCAAACGAGCCGTTCCGAACGCGGAAACGCTGCAAGAAGCTCCCGACGCCCGCAGCACCCACCCCACCGCCCGCGACGTCACGCAACGGTCCCAACGGCGCCTCCCGCGCCGCGACGCTCGGCGCAGCCGGTACCGTCGCCATGGCGACGGGCGCGGCCCTCGCCCCGCCCCGCGCCGCTCACCGGCGGGCTGGTGCAGCCGC